>BGNK01003377.1:0-43870 GCA_003297005.1 Symbiodinium sp. clade A Y106 | reverse complement strand
AGTAAAACGGATGTGTGTTACAAGAGTATGTAAAAGGGGTAGTTGGTAGGGTGTTCAAGTTGTGATGATGTTCGTTGTTGAAGATGATGATGACGATGGGTTAACGCACCAGGTGGAGTCGAGTAAAAAAAGCTTTCCCCCAACCAATTTCGAGTTTTCGCTGAAAGCCCTCGCAAAGGCAAAAAGACAACGTAGCAAAGTCCAGAGGTAAGCTTGGCAACTATATAAGATGGCTGACNAGAATCGGATGCTGGAGTTTGAAAACTCGCAGGTGAAGTTTGAGGCTTCATAAGATGTTCCTACATGACGAAAGTGCTGTAAATACCAAGTAAAACGGATGTGTCTTAGAAGAGTATGTAAAAGAGGTAGTGGGTGGGGGGGGGGGGGGCTAGTAGTAGTAGTAGTAGTAGTAGTAGTAGTAGTAGTAGTAGTAGTAGTAGTAGTAGATAGTAGTAGTGGCAGTAGCAGTAGTAGTAGTAGTAGCAGTAGCAGCAGTGGTAGTGGTAGTGGTAGTGGTAGTGGTAGTGGTAGTGGTAGTGGTAGTAGCAGTGGTAGTAGCAGTGGTAGTAGTGGTAGAGTAGTAGTAGTAGTAGTAGTACTCATAACGGAAATGATAAAAAAAATCGAAGTAGCAGTAACGATTTCTGATGTTTCTGATCCTGGTTAAACTTTTTCTTGATCCTGATTAAGTTTTTTTGATCCGCATGCCGAGAAGACGGGCTTCGGATTGACGGAATGGTCTTCCTGTCCGGACACGGTGGCCAACTGATCCTGACGCCCTGAAACATTTGAGGATTCGTCATCCTACAGTGGACACCCGAGTCTTTTTCTGCAGCTCGGCAGCCATTCCTGTCAGCTGCTGCGTAGTTGCGTCCTTCGTACTTTCTGATCTTTCTGCTATGAGGACCGTGGGCTCTTGCGAAGTTGAAGTCTCAGGCTTGAAAGGACGGAGGGCTTTACGTGCTAGTTGCGACCACCTCTCTACAAACATCCAGCCTCAAGCCTCGGAACATGCAACCGCAACATCGCACGACTCGAAAAGCCGAGAACTTTCACATCCTCTGAACTGCGAAAATAAACTTGGCGGATGCGCCAAGCCAGCCACGGGCATTAATGCCAATGTAAATCTTACTTCTACAGTTCTACAAGTTCAATATTGAAGCTTCAAATGATCAACCACAGCACTGATACCCTTGAGTTTACGCTTTTGGTGATTCCAAACCCACCACAGGAGCAAGCCCAGGTCACAGGTGGAGGTCCAAGTGTAGATACCGAGGATCTTGACGGGTGCTGATGGTGCTGGCGGTGCGTGGTGCTGGTGCCTGCTGGTGCTGATGCTGCTGTTGCTGCTGGTGCTGCTTGTGCCGCTTGCTGCTGGTTATAGTGGTAGTGGTAGTGGTGGTGGTGGTGGCGGCGTGACAGACTAGTCTTGGTCATACTCCGCATCACCTGAAATCGCAGACCCTAAGCTTCAGAGCTTGAAGATCGAATCAAAGCCGTCAAACTGTTGTTTCAACCGTCCTGCTCTGCCACTGCAATTGACACACCGGCATGCAACTCCTCATCGTCCTTCGGGCATCGCGACAAGCAGAATCGATCCTACCCGGCCCCTCTCCACATCCACCTCAACATCTTCGGGAACACTCCTGCACCTTTGTACATGGATCGTCCTAGCTAATAAAGCTTTCACGCAACTTGTGTTAACCGACATGCCCCGATCTAGAGGGCTGGCACCTTCGATCACCTTGACCAAACACGAAGCTGGCTCGTGAACCCCGAGCCACACGATCCTTGCACACAAAAGCCCGACTGGCCTCAAGAACGAGCTTCAGACTGTCTACGGAGACGGCGTGCTCCGGCTCCGACAGCTTCATGGAGCTCCCAGAGTTCCTTAGGCTGGGACCCAGTCAGATTCCATGAATGCCTCTGGCCCCGTGACATGCACAGAAATCGCACTCGGTCTAAGGTTGCGCGATGGGATTAGAATAGAACCAGCAATAGCTTTCGTTTGCAGCGGCAAACAGCGGCAACAGCAACAGCATGCGCAAAGGACATCATTGTCCTCGCCGTCGTCATGAACATTGTCGCGCTCGTACTACAGAAAGCATTAACAGTAATACTACGGTAGCAACCTTCACAACTAGAAAGTAGTGACACCGCAGTGGCGGTGTTGGCAGCGATGGTGCAGATGCTGGCTGAGGGTAGGGTGAACCTGGAGGTGGCTATGGGGTTGTGATGGTGCTGCTGACGCTGGTGCTGGGGCTGGTGCTGGCAGCCGTGCAGCTGGATACTTTGGAGTTATAGGCGCAGCACGAGAGATGGAGAAGAAGCAACAGCATCACAGCAGTCTACCGGTCGTCGTCTAGTAGTAGTAGTAGTAGTAGCAGTAGTAGTAGTAGGTAGTAGTACTAGTAGTAGTAGTAGTAGTAGTAGTAGTAGTAGTAGAAGTAGCAGTCGTCGTCGTCGCCGCAGTGGCAGTAGCCGTAGCAGCAGTAGTAGTAGTAGTAGTAGTAGTAGTAGTGGTACTAGTAGTCGTAGTAGTAGTCGTCGTCGTCGTAGTCGTAGTCGTAGCAGTAGTAGTAGTAGTAGCAACAGTAGCAGGAGTAGTAGTAGTAGTGGTAGTAGTAGTTGTTGTCGTCGTCGTAGTAGCAGTAGTAATAGTAGTATTCTTAGTAGTAGTACTCGTAGTAGTAGTAGTAGAAGTAGTGGAAGTAGTAGAAGTAGTAGTAGTAGTAGTAGCAGTAGTGGTAGTAATACTAACAGTAGTGGTGGCGGTGGTGGTAGTGGTAGTGGTAGTGGTAGTGGTAGTGGTAGTGGTAGTGGTAGCGGTAGCGGTAGTGGTAGTGATCGTAGTAGTAGCAGTCGTCGTCGTTGTTGTCGAAGAGAGTAGTAGTAGTGGTAGTAGTAGTAGTAGTAGTAGTAGTAGTAGTATTTGTAGTAGTAGTAGTAGTAGTATTGGAAGTGGTAGTGGTAGTGGTAGTAGTAGTAGTAGCAGGAGTAGTGCTAGTAGCACGAGTAGTAGTAGTAGTAGTAGTCGCAGGAGTAGTAGTAGTAGTAGTAGTAGCTAGTCGTAGTAGAAGTACTAGTAGTAGTAGTAGTAGTAGTAGTAGTAGGTAGTAGGTAGTAGGTAGTAGGTCGTAGGTCGTAGGTCGTAGGTCGTAGGTCGTAGGTCGTAGGTGGGTAGTAGTAGCAGTAGCAGTAGCAGTAGCAGTAGCAGTAGCAGTAGCAGGAGCAGCAGCAGCAGCAGCAGCAGTAGTAGTAGTAGTAGGTAGTTAGTAGTATTTGTAGTAGTAGTAGTCGTCGTCGTCGTAGTAGTCGTAGTAGTAGAATAGTAGTAGTAGTAGTAGTAGTAGTAGTAGTAGTAGTAGAGTAGTAGTAGTAGTATAGTAGTAGTAGTAGTAGTAGTGGTGGTGGTGGTGGTGGTAGCGGTAGCGGTAGCGGTAGCGGTAGTGAGTATAAGTACAAGTAGTGCAAGTAGTGCAAGTAGTACAAGTGGTACTCATAGTGGTAGTCGTCGTAGTAGTCGTGGTAGTAGCAGAAGGACGACGTAGTTAGGAGGAGCAGCAGCGAGAGGAGACTGCTGCTGCTACCGCAGCAGCAGCAGTCGCAACTGCAGCAGGAGGAGGCGAAACTCATTTCACATCTGGTCTGGGAAAACTTGTGCAGCATGGTTCGGCAGAAGGACCACTGGAACCAGCCAGCACGGAAGTGGATACTGGCGTAGATATGTACTGACACTTTATGAAACATAACATGATGTCAGAACTCTGGCCAAATAAGCAAACTGTTTGTCCCAGCCCGGCTGCCGGCGGGCACCGTTGCGTCGAGCACGGGCAGTAGCTTCGAGCTCCAATATCTTGTCCTCAGGGTAGTACCAAACTTGGGGGGAAGGCAGAGCAACTGCTGTTCTGTAATGAATCTGTCACAGAGTTCGGGTCTCAGGAAACTAGAACTTCCTGTTGGCTCATGAAATCCGGACTCCATGGGACAGGGCTTGGCTGTGGCTTTGAAGGAAAGGCTGTAAGGCTTCGGGTCGCGGCCGTAGTGGCGAAATAACTCTGCTGTTCGTGGTCGTTGCCAGACAGGCCAGGGATGGCTGAGGTGCGAGGACGAGGAGTATGCTGCCAAATATCGAGGTCACACTTTCGCATCGAGCACAGTTGCAGATTTGGGACTTCATGCATCAATCACCCTGTGGCTTCGAGTGTTGCGTGATCTGTGTACGCACATGCGGGCCAACTCGACCTCAAACTCCGAAATGTTGCCCTGTAAACCCGCGCCCAAGGCGTCGATCTCGGCATGAGCACAGCAAAGCCTTCCAATACCCGCTCTCCGGCACCCCAAGCCGTCTCACTCCAAAGCACAGCATCAAACTGCAAGCTTCTCAACAGAGTCCTCGCCATCCTGCTTCCCACGGCTCTGGCGATTGCCCAACATCCTGTTCTGGCTGATGGGGTCTACCACGAGGCCTACAGCTGACGCCCTCAACCCGAAAGCACCTAGAACAGGCCCGCCTTAGGACGAGAGAAATATTCGCAACACTATCGCTGGATGTTTGGCTTTGCTTGGCCAGGTTGATCCCAACCCATGTTTGAGCATCTGTTGTATGTCGACGAGGGGCGGGAGAGCGACGGAAGAGGAGGAGCAGGAGGAGGAGGATAGATTCAAACAGCAGTGAGCATCAGAATATATCTGATGACGATGGTGCTGATGCTGCTGCTGCTGACGGTGATGGCGATGATGATGCTGCCGGTGGCTGGCTGCGACGACGTAATTAGCTCGGGTCTAGGAATCTAGGAGGTCCTGTCCTGACACGGCTGCAGCCTGAATTTTGAAGCTTAGGACTGCATCCTCAGCATAAGCGTGGACAGCAAACCGCAAAATGCAAATGCGAAGACCTCCCAGCTGAACTCAAACTGCAGCTACTGGGCTGCGCTCCTGTTTAGGAGAGGCCGGAGTACTTTCACCAGCGAGGAACTTTTCCTCGGGCTTGGACAGGGCTTGGACGTTCGAAAGCCGACACCCTGATCCTCAAGTCGGAAAGGAGGACTCTGCAGGTTCATCAGGGAACACCTGTATGTACAGCACGGTATGCTGTGAGACTGGTCTGGGCTACGACTGACCATGTGCGTGGGCAAGCGGGCCATTCTGCTGATCGGTAGTCGGCATCTTCCTTCTCTCTTTCTGTCGCTTATTGTTCTTCTTTGTCAACTTCCATAGGATTGGTATTGACCATGAGGAAACCTCGAGATGCTAGTCCAAAACGGCTGTAATGCACATGCAATACAGAAAAGCCGTGTCTCAGCCGCTCGGACATCAGACGCACCGAGTCAGGAATGGATCGGCCCAGAAGGAACTGCACCATGTGGTTGCTCCTTGGTGTCGGATCTAAGTTGATGGCGTACTATCCAGGATTCCGAGTTACTCAAGGCCCTGGAACAGTCAGCACACTCCTAGTCCACAGCGACATATTGCACCAAAACGTGGGCCAAAGGCAAGTCAGAAAGCCACCTGTGCCAAACACAATACCGCTAACTACGGACCCGATGCTCTTCAGTTGGTTAATTTCAAAGTGAGGCGGATATGACAGGTGCGTAGGGACTCGTGCCGAAAATAGCTGGGGCTCAGATCGTTGCAGTTGTGGTCGAAAGCATCGTAGAGATCAGGCCGGTAATCGAAGTAGACCCTTTTGATTTCTGCATTCAACTCCTGAAATACTTGGCAAGAAGATTGTAGTGGCTCGCTTCGTGTAAATACATGGCATGGCCACCCTTTTCGACTACAACATCTATTGACTCTCTCCCCCGCCTCGACCGTACGCAGCGTGTAACCAAGTTGGACACTCTTCCTGGGCTGCCCGAAAGCGCTCTGGCCAGGGTAGCAAGTGAGGATGTAGCCGAAAAAGTAGAGCTCCTGCCACGGGCCGCAAGTACCGATTGGAAACTCTGCCATCCTTCGACGCAAATTCCTCCCCTCGGGCGTCCGTCCTGTTGATTACGAGCTGAACTCTAATACTAATACTAATACTGCTACTACTAATACTAATACTTATACTAATACTCATACTCATACTCATACTCATACGCATACGCATACTAATACTAATACTAATACTGATACTAATACTAATACTAATACTACTACTACTACTACTAATACTAATACTAATACTAATACTAATACTAGTACTAGTACTAGTACTAGTACTAGTACTAGTACTAGTACTAGTACTAGTACTAGTACTAGTACTAGTACTAGTACTAGTACTAGTACTAGTACTAGTACTAGTACTAGTACTAGTACTAGTACTAGTACTAGTACTAGTACTAGTACTAGTACTAGTACTAGTACTACTACTACTACTCCTACTGGTACTAGTACTAGTACTAGCACTAGTACGAGTACTAGTACCAATACCGATAGTAATACACATACTCATACTGACACCTTTTCTCTGTCTGAGAAAAGCCAGCGACACTTTGAGTTGAGCTTGGGGCCAGCCCTTCTTGCCTTGCCAGTACTCCTCGAGATTTGATCCTTTGCCATATTCGGCTGATAACCGCTGTTGTTTCACAGCTACATGTAGAGAAAGAGAGAGAGAGAGAGAGAGATGTGCAGGTGTACATCATAGGCCTACTCCTTCTTAATGCACTTGCACTAATCGCGTTCTGAACGCCAGTATCACCACTGTCCCTATCATCCGTAACATCCCGACTTCATATTCGAGTAAATAGTCGTTAGCCGCATTATCGACATTGCTGCTATTCTGATCGTCGGCACGGTGGCAATCAGTACTGCTAGGCGGACTAGTGAAGCTGTGGTGCGCCCGAGTGCGTCGTCTTCGCCTGAGCCCGTGGTGCGAATCTTTGGAGTAATGGAAACATTCCTGCAAGACACCTTGACCCGTTGAAGGTCCTGACCGAAGACACCGACGCTGGTGTGCCAAATACCATCCTCATACTGACCAAGCAGGATGGGCGACAGAACTGAAGCAAAGCTCTTGGAGAGGTCGTAGTAGTACAGCTCCACTGGTCTGAAAGTCAAGCGCAGCACGTTCGCCACGAACTCAGCATATGTGATGCTGTCACTTCCTGTGGAGTTCATTACATCCAGTAGCTCAGCATCGCCACAAGGATTGATCGACAGCATCTGCCGCGTGACGATGCCTGGCTCTCAGCGACTCACATCTAACACCTGAGCACCGAAAGTATCCTAATCCAAAAGAGGGACCATGTGACACGAGGTGCCGCAGACCATCTCATCCGCCGATAACCATGTATAGACAAGGGTAGCAACGATGTCCGGGGTGTCCGACTCTCGGAGCTTCTGCGTGATAATGTCAGTAGCCACGGGGCCGGGTGGATGCATGTCAAGCAGCGCAGTGTGCAGCCACTCGTGTTTGTTGATCTTGCCATCCTGCTCTACATCCATAACATCGAAGGCCCGCTGAACACTTCCCCCGATCAGCTCCTTTTCGGAGTCGCTCAGCGGGCGCTTGCACACCTCTGTGGCAGCAGAAAGCCAGTGAGAAGCTAGCTCGTCCATTGTAATGGCACCCGAACCATCCGCGTCCAGCTCGCTGAACTTGGAGAGGATGTTCGTCAGCACTGAGTTCTGAGCTACTTGGTCACTGCTTAAGAAAACTTCCAAGCTGGATTCGGAGCTCTTGGGAAGGGTCAGGGGCAGCCGGTCATCTTCGAGAGCGGAGTCCCTGTTCAGCGTGATGGGCAGCTGACCCTCCTCTTCTTCGGAGTCCCGGGGCAGCTTCAGGAATAGATCATCATCCTCATCGTCTTCCTGCCCATCCTCGTCCATGGCCCCAAAAATCCTACAAAGAGTCCCCCAAGACTAATGCTTTGATTTTCGCTCAGGACGGATATGACCTGGTCTGTGCTATGCGGATTGGAGGTATAGCTTTGTATAGTCAGTATAGTCACCTTATCCCAAGTGGAACTTCTCGCAAAATGCTTTCGACACATGTCGTAGCTATCATATTGGCATGACAAGCACAACCAGGGGCCACAACCTCTATTTAAGCCATCTGCTGCAAAGGGAAGTTCCAACATAAGCTGCCACGTGTCGTAAACGTCACTGTTAATCACTGAGTCCAAGCGCTCCGAAAGCATGGCCGGAAGCTGAACGATGATTCTGACATTCTGAGCTCGTACTATGCAACCGTGCGCTCACAAACCTCATACACGATCCCTCACGACCTGTGGTGCGGGAGACCAGGGACGTGCCGGCACGTGCAAACACGTCGCCTGGCAAAGGCCTTGGGTTCGACCCATTTGGAGGCTTCGGAATCTACGATTCAGGCACCTATGCTTTCACAGTGGCTGAGCCGGGATCGGAGTTCTCTATTTTCTAGTGAACAAGCAATCATATTGCAACCATGGTCAGCATTATCAACTTTCCTGTCCAAAGCAGGTGGCTGGGCCGGGCTCCCAGCACAGTGGGCACATAACGCTGTGCACACTCCACCTGCGTACCTGTCCATCGAGGGTTTGGGGGTGGAGAGCGGAGGCGGAGCTTCGTACGCGTAGGGATTGAACAAGCATCGAAAGGCCTTCAACATCCAGAATCCCACACGCAGCGAAAGAAGTCCGCACATCCCTTACGCCATCAGAACGCACTGATTTAATGCAAGTGGCTCATCAATGGACTGCTGCGGCAATGCTTCCGGCTCTCGGCAAGGCGGCTCAGGTACCTGTGGACGAGAGTTACAAACCTTTGGGATTTCTGGGTCCTATGCAGAAGCTCTGGCCAAGGCTACTGCTTTGGTTGGAGATTTCGGCAGATCAAGCCTGACTTCATCTTGAAACTATGTGGGCTGCCGCAACACCCTCCCGGCTTCTCCAGCATGGAAGAATCGAAATCCTAGAGTATACGGCGCGCAGTACTCCCACCGTCAAGTGCCATCACTGGCTATAACACCAGAGCAGATGCAGTAAAACATAGCAAGCCCCGCCCAAAGTGTAAGTGTGGACTTGGAGGCTTGGGTTTGGGGATGGTTTCGCAGTGCATGGATATGTAAGGCAACTCTGGGCCCGCAGCCGTGGATGCTGGGGGGGCGCACTCGCCTTTCGACCTGCGTCTGCCGCGCATATCTCACACACATGAATGATCCTGTCGACTGGAGGCAAGCGACGGGCGTGAACCCACGCCTTCCGATCCACGTTTAGATTTAGATCCATGAAAGCGGGTCCTCCAAAGGTACCTTGCCCTCCTCTGTTTTCAATTATGTCCCAGGTGGACAACTCAACATATAGGCAGTGGTGTGTCGGCAAGCCTATCCTTGCTTCATTATTAAACTGTTGCATGTGCAAAGTCGGTACCTCCATCGAAACACAGACTTTCCCGCTTTTTGTGTTACAGACTGCTCTGCCATGATACCAGGAACCCTCAGTATTCAAAGACATAAAAATAGAGCAAGTAAACGGTCTGCAATACGACGTACCTCCATTGCGAGAATGCCACTCCTCCCTGTCGGATCATATGTTGCACGCCTGATTTCCCTCCGCGACAGACTACGTTCCTGAGGCAGCCACACGATCGCTGGCGGCGCCATGCTGAAAGCCAAGATTCGAAGCGCTCTAACCTATGACCTACGGTTCACGCTTTCAACTCAGGCTACCAGAAACGGAAACCTGTCCGTGACAGAAACCCCACGGACCCAACAATGAGAATCTACGAATCAGCGGGCATTCAGAAATTTGGTCTTGCCTCTGGCTTCGGAAGGATGCTGTTTGCAGATGCCTTGACACCCGCATCCCGTCACAACCTGCTGGGGCCACAAAGTGCGAGCATCTTTTTGTCCCACAGCTGTGAGACCGCATAGCAAAAGCCCACTCCACATTGGAGGTGCAGCAAAGGCATGTCACAGAACGACGAAACCTAGCTGCTAATCCGGAACCCTGCGAGGACACCGGTCGACAAAAGCTCAAGTCAAGCGTGCTCACTCAGTGCATCACTTGTGACAATTGCTGTTGGTAGGGGCATTACGGTTTGGATGATCGCTTCTTTTTTGTTCCTCTTACAGAAAAGGTGAACCGCAACATCTACTGGTCCATGGCTATGAACGCCGCCGCTGCCTTTCAAGCTGCCTTTTCGCCTCTCCGCAGCTCTCGGCAGAAAGGGTCATCCTCACTGCGCACACCACGGCAAAAAGACGATTGAGCATCGCTGGTTGGCGGTGGGTTTCAGAAAGATGCCGTATGAGAAAGCCCCACGGGGTGCTTTACTGCAGCAACCATACCGAGATACCAGCATTCTACTTAGACTTCATCATACCATGACCCAGGGTGTCATAAATCATCGCGTTCTTTCCTTCACCATCATCATCATCGTCACCTTCATGACCACCACCAACGTCATAGAATAAAAAGGAGTATCGAGAGCGAACGCCGTAGGCAACTACAAGACCGAACAATACCAGTGGAAGCAGTCGTTGAGATCGTCGTCATCGTCGAATAACGGTGTAGGTAGCGCGTAGAAGGTAGAGAGTAGTATCAAAAAAGGTCTGTATCAATATAAGATCAGCATCGTCGTCGCAGAAGAATGGTGGTAGCACTGGCACTAGCACCAGCATAGCAGCAGCAGTAGAATAGTAGAAGTAGCAGTAGCAGTAGCATCGGTAGAACGGAGCAGTAGTAGTGCCTAGCAATCGTACTCGTAACGGTAAGAGCAACAGTAACAGAACCAGTGCGAGTACTAGTACTGGTACTAGACATAGTAGTAGCAATAGTAGTAGTAGTAGTAGTAGTAGCAGCAGCAGCAGCAGTAGTAGCAGCAGAAATGTAGTAACTAGTAACTAGTAAGTGGTCTGCAAAAAGCAGTAAGCCAGTAGTAGGAGTAGCAGCAGTAGCAGTCAGTAGTAAGTAGTAAGTAGTCTGTAGTAAGTAGTAAGGCAGTAGTAGTAGCAGTAGTAGTGACAGTGGTGAGTAACAGTGGCAGTAGTAGCAGTAGCACTCGTAGTGGTCGCAGTAGCTTGAGTAGTAGCACTAAGATGAAAGTAGCTACTAGTAAGAAGCAGGAATAAGTAGCAACTAGAAAGTAAGAAGTAGTAAGCAGGAGACTTAGAAGTAGTAGGCGTCGTCGTCGCAATGGGATGAGCAAGGAAAGCGGCCGTGGGACCAGAAGTGGCAATGGCTGGGAAGTGGTGGTGCTGCTGGTAGCAATAACAGTAGTGGCAGGAGAAGTAGGAGGAGTAGAAACAGGAACAGTGCGGAAGTGAGAAGAGAAAGGAAGCCACAGAACAACGGATGACGTTCGGACCTGCTGCAGGTGTAGTATAGGAACAGCAGAATCAACTACCATGCAGAGTGTCAGAATGGCTAGTGGTGCTGCCAGTGTATAGGAGCCCTAAATTGGGGTACCTTATTTTGGGGTCCTTAGAAAAAGGATCCTACTATTTAGGGAAGTATATTAGGAAGCATTGACCGTGACGTGGTGGGAGCCTGACCTCGGCAACTTCTGAAAGCTTTGGGAGATGCACTGTACAAGGATCTTCCAGGCAAGAAGTCAGATTTTTCGAGCGCACGCAGAAAATTTTGAGGAGACTACCCGTGGCCGACCTTTCTCTGGGCTCTGTTGCATCATGGACCTAAGTGCTCTCCTTAAGGCCAGGGATACTTTGATTTATTTGCGGTGTCCGTCGCAAGGCGCGAACGTGCCTCCCACAGATTTGTCAAAAGTCTGAAGCTGTTGGCTGCCAGCTGCCTTCATGCAGCTTGTTTCATGCTAGTGGTCCTCATGGTCAAGGTCCCCCAGAGCGGTCTATACTTGCGGCAGCGGAGCGGGCTCTTCAGGGTTCAGATTTAGGATTCTCGGTTGGGGGCTAGGGCGGCTAGGGTTTCTGGTTCTTAGACGGCATGGGCTCCAAAGGTTCCAAGGGTGCCTGGGCCTCTCTCGGGGAACACTGAATCTGAGGAGCGCCCTCATGTCAGTGTCAGCACTTATGGCGGGAAGACCAGGACATCGGCCTTGTCTCCGAATACCTCCTAACCCGCAAGCCTCGTATATCGGAACCCTGCAAGGATCCAGTAGCAACCGGCTGTGCGGTGTGTTAATGAAGATCTTTACTGACTGGCTCTCTCTCGATCTCTCTATACTCTCTCTTCCGTGTCGCTAAGGACGGAGCCACCGCCTACCGCCTACGCACCCCGCATGCAGACGCCCAAGTTGTGTCTGGTCTGAACGGGCTGCCTCTCTCGGCAACTGGCTAGGCCGATGAATGATGAGAATGAGGGATCGATGATGCGGAGTCCTAAAGTTTAGTGCGTGCAGTGGCAAAGCATCCTGTGAGTCCGGATGCCGGCATACAGCTACGTACCACCATAAGGCGAAAGCTATGTGCGCAAAGGCAAGACGACTGATCTTCCCCAGCTTCAATGTGCCACAGCTGAGTCTGCCAACTGTTGGCAAACGATGCGGACCTGTCTCAATCACTCAGAACCCCAACACGATTCAGCTACTGCCGTCCAGTTCAGATCAACAACGCAATATGCTTTAATCATTGTTCGAGGGATCCCGTTTTGATTGAGCATAAGTTCAAGCACGGACAAATTTCAGTGCTGTTATGCTTGCTCTGCGCAGTCGGGTCTTCACTGCGTCTGACAGCAGCATTTCAGCAAGGCTACGGGTCGCTTTCCACATGTTCTCGTTCAGCATGCCGTGCCACGACACCTGTGCCTGTTTGCGTGGGTTTCAACTCATGAGAGCCTTGCTGCTACACGTGCAGCAGCTGGATTTCAAGCATCAACATTCGAGGAGCCTAGCTGCCTAGCTGTTGCCCTTGGTCATTGCGAGGTTGGTAGCTCGGTTTTACATCCTTGACTGGGCAGCAGGCTGCCAGTCCTCACTGGTATTGACAGCTCGCAAAGCCTTTCGTACTCGGCTTGCAGCGGGGACACGCCGGGTCCCTAGGCCAAGCCCGTGCACTGACTCCACCATAAAACAAATTTCGACCATAACACCTCAAGCCTAGCAGAGTTGGCTTGGCAAAGGACCTCCTGCTCGCTCCCTGGCTCACCAGGCATCTTCCTGCCAGGATTTTGAACTGTTAATTAGTTAATTGCCTGCAGTTATTTTGATAGTTTACTGGGCACGAAACGCCCATCCCAGCTTGTTCTTTCAAGACGGGTCCAGGGCCAGGCAGAGATAGAGACTCCACCTGCACTGAACGACTAGACCAGACTCGACGGACACGCAAAGGTTCGTCGAAAACACTGCATCACCAAAGCACTGGTAGTGCAACAGCTGAAAATCCTATTCTTCATTGATGGCAGCAGTGGCGGTGGCAGTGGTCGTGGTGGAGGAGGAGGAGGAGGAGGAAGTAGTAGCAGTAGTAGTAGCAGTAGCAGTAGCAGTAGCAGTAGCAGTAGCAGCAGCAGTAGCAGCAGCAGTAGCAGTAGCCGTAGCAGCAGCCGCAGCCGTAGCCGTAGCCGTAGCCGTAGCAGTACCAGAACCGGTAGCAGTAGCAGTAGTAGTAGTCGTCGTCGTCGTAGTCGTAGCAGCAGTAGCAGCAGCAGTAAAAGTAGCAGTAGCAGTAGCAGTAGGAGTAGGAGTAGTAGTAGTAGAAGAAGAAGAAGCGCCCCTGCCTTACCAACCACCCCTCCTGAACACTCTTCTCGAACACATCCTTGTTTACTCGGTATTTACAGTACTTTCGTCATGTAGGAACATCTTATGACTCATGAGGCCTCAAAATCGACTTGTCGAGTTTGCAAACTCGAACTTTGGATTTTGGACTTGCTTTTTGGGTGGGGTGGGGGGGAGGGGGGATGATGACGACATTGTTTCGCAGACACCCCGAACAATATCTACAGAAGGGCCGTTTTACTCGGTATTTACAATACTTTCGTGATGCCAGACCATTTTGAATAGTCACCAAACCTACTTCTTGACTTTGCGAACTTGACCTTGGGCTTTGGGATGGCTTTCGGCGAAAACTCGAAATTGGTTGAGGGGGGAGCTTTTCTTTTACTCGGTATTGAAAGTATTTCCGTCATGTCGTAGTCCATTGCTAACCACCGTTCTTTAGCACCGTTGTTGTGCTTCCGGGGGGGTGTGTGGGGGGGGGGGGGGNCGCCCGCTCCCACGACAACCAATGCAAGTAGAAACATTACCGTAAGACGAGTACGTGATGTGGGGGGTGGGGGGAGATGCTGGGTTGAGGCCAGCCTCGAACACCACACACCACTTCAAAAGCAAACCCTCCTACGCCGAGGTCTGGGCTTTAGGGGTGTTGGCGAGCCCCTCCCACGTACAGCTGGCATCTTCGTTGTTCATGTTTGGAAGATGTTGCGCTTCAAGAAGAAGTAGTGTTTAAAACTTCTTGGCGGCACCTGCGTTTTGCACGGTACTCACAACGTTTTCGTACTATCCGACCACCTCTGGTTTGGCAGTTTCTTCCCCGTCGAGTTTGCAAGTCCAGTTGCTGTCGCAGTTTTGGTGCCTGAGCCTCTGCAACTTGACCGGCTGTGACAGTTACGGCAAGTGAGCCTCGGCAACTTCTGCGGCTGTCACAGATAGGGGGCCTGAGACCCTGCATCTTGTGCAACTGTCATTTTCGTTGATGATGATGATGATGACGATGATGATGATGACAATGATGGCTCTAGGCCCTAGAGTCTAGGCGCCAGATGGTTGGTAGACGGGGTGCAAGTCGTGGTGGTAGTAGCAGTAGTAGTAGTAGTAGTAGCAGGAGTAGTAGTAGCAGTGGCAGTGGCAGTGGCAGTGGCACATACAGTGGCAGACGCAGTGGCCGTAGGAGCAGGAGTGGTAGTAGAAGCAAAGGAGGGAGCAGCAGCATCGTGGTAGTAGTAGTAGTAGTAGCAGTAGTAGTTAGTAGTAGTAGTAGTAGTAGTAGCAGCAGTCGTCGTCGTAGTAGTAGTAGTAGTAGCAGCAGCCGTACGTAGTAAAAGTTGTGCAGTAGGTCAGTAGGAGCATGAAAGAGTAGTTGTCGTCGCAGTTGTTGCTATTGCTACTGTTGCTGCTGCTGCCTCTCGTGCGGCCTCTGTCGCTGCAGCACCAAAACAGAACTATTGAATGTCAACATATGTCAACAAACGCACCCAAGTGTCAATGGCACTGTCCAGGGAGAGTTACAACTAGCTTCAAACCACTGCTAGCGATACAGCTGCATGGGGCACCACCTGACAGCAAGATCTCAAACAGGATCGGCACACCAGCCCGCTGTTGCCGAAAGCGTCTGGTGCTCGAGGCATAGGAAGTTCCTGTCATGAGAAGCATGGTTTCATACTTTGCTGGCAAGAACTTGGCAGTGGGCCAGGTACCGGCGGTCATAACTGCTGGCTTGAGCACTTTCGGACCAACGTAGCACTTGCGAGGTTACTGCGCTGTAAACCACCATCCGTTCGCAGATGATCAACGTCATTGCGGTCACCATTTCCAGTGGCAGCAGTTGCAGTAGTATGTGTTAGTCCTATTGTTAATGTTAGGGTTACTGGTAGTCGTAATAGTAGTCATACCAAACCCTCAAAACGCCGGAATGCTGTCGGACAGTTTTCTCAGGGCATGGATTTCTTCACGGGCCAGCCTTTCATTGGAGCTAGGCTTCCACCAATGCCACCCAAAAAGATCATCAGACCCAACATCGTGCAACTTGACAGGAGCACACTACAAATACGCCCTGTGGGGGTTCACAATGCTGCAGGTCCTTTCTTGCGGTCTATATTGGGCCCCAGATTTTCTGAAATTGGCGTCGACCCCCGAACAGGGTTACAGCACCACGACGAGCGCGACGACCACGACCAAGACAACCATGACTGCCAAGACCACCAGGAGACCACCCGAGACCCCCCCATGCGCTGGCAGGATTCAAGAGCACGGACAAAATCCTTCCCCCCATGTACATGACCAGCATGCATTCACCCCATGTGCTGGCGGGATTCGAGAAACGGCAAACATGCTTACCCTCAAATACTGGCAGGGTTCAGACAGTTCGAAGCCAAATATGAAGCCAATGTACGGGAATTTACAATGGATCTGGCTTTCCGGAGCCACCGGGATCCTGTGTAAACAATGGGCGTTCCTGCCGGCACTGGCGGGAGCATTAACCAATGCCTCTTACTCTGAACGTTTTCACCCCATAGTGTGCACCACGCTGTCAAAACCTCATCGTGTGTACCACACTTTGGAGGGGGAATAATCTACAGCAATACATCCCAACTGGATTGAATAGATTCTAAACCACATCACCTGCACCGGGCCCCGAACCGCGCGCGCAGGCTTCGCCAGCAGCGAGGAAGCGGGAGGCGCCCCGGTACCTCGAGGTCGTGGGTCTTCGATGGTCTTCGGGTTGAGGTGCAAGGCTTAAGCCTTGGAGCTTGGTGAGCATCTTCGAACCAGGCTTGCACTGAGCCCTGGATCGTCGCGCAGGTGTTTGAGGAATTGCCAGGCGAGGTACATGCCCACGTCCAGGAGAATCGGGATCACTACTATTTCTGCTTTCAAGGGTGTTGGTGTTCTTGACATCTTCTTCCCTTCTGTTGTCGTGTTGCTGAGTCTGCCGACTAGTTCATGCAATTATTTTTGTCGCTCGTTTTGCCCACAGCGCAAATTCACACACCCTGAAGAACCCAACCCAGAAACCTCTCAAGCCGAAGGTTGAGATTCTTCAATTCCACCGAGTCACCAGGGTGACAAAACGAGTGCCGCAGCAGGACACAAGGGTCAAGCGCAGGCCACACGAATACCGTCATGAAACGCTTCAAGGGTAATAATTTCCCGAACACGGGTTATGCATAAGGCTTCATCATCGGAAGGCCACTATCTTGTTCTATTATGACGGGTCTGCGCATATGCCGAAACAGTCTTACGCTTCGAATGCTTTGACAACTTACATCGACTTGCCCTTCCCGCTGCCTGAACCTTTCTCGTCAGCCCGGATGTCCGAACCTGCCGACTTCAAAAGGGGCTCACAGAGATCAGGATCCACGTGAAGGTCGTAAAGTCTCAATCAATGGCGGTAGGCTTGCGATCGCCACACCTTCTGGCACACGAGTGCTCTTCACGTTTTTGGGGTGAGGATTCTGATCGAAGATCCACTAGTGGACCAGGCACTAGTGCCACGACGACGACAACGGCGACGCCGACAACTACGATTATTACTTCTTGTCACACTACCCACAACTCTCGTGGTATGTGTGGTGTTACTACGGCTGAGGCTAGGGCTACTGCTGGCATTCTTCCTTCTGACTTCTGATTTTGTCTACTACTCCTTCTGCTGCTGCCTCCGGCTGTTGCACTTCTTCCTATTACAACGAGTAGTGCTACAACAGCAACCGCAACAACAGCACCGGCTAACCTACTACAACTGACGCAACTACAACTACGACGACGGCTACGACAATCACTACAATCACCACAACTAGCATTACAACTAGACTACCACTACACCAACACCAACGCCAACACTAACAGCTACACCACCACCACCACTACCACCACCACCACCAGCAACAACAACAACAGCACCAGCACCAGCACCAGCACCAGCACCAGCAACGACAACGACAGTGACAACGACAACACCACCACCGCCACCACCACCACCACCACCACCAACAGCAACAACAACAACCTTACCGACAACGACAGCGATAACGACAACGACTTCGACGAAAACGAAATCGATAAGCACAACCGCAACAACGACATCAACATCTACATCATCTACTGCTACTCTACTACTACTACTACTACCACTACTACCACTAATACCACTATTCCCACTACTACCACTATTCTCACTACTACCACTGCTACCACTACTACTAGCAACTATTACTACTACGACTACTACTACTACTACTACTACTACTCCTGCTACTACTACTACTACTACTACTGCTACCACTACTACTATCACGACGACTACTACTAGTGCTACTACTCCTACTCCCACTCCTACTCCTACCCCAACCGCTACTCCTACTTCTACTCTCAGTGCTTGCTGCTTACGGCTTACTGCTACTGCTACAGCTACTCTGCTGCTACTGCTGCTGCTGCTACTGCTGCTGCTACTGGTACTTCTGATTCTATTGCACTCCTGCCACTACCGCCACTACCGCCGCGACTGCCACGACTGCCACTACTGCCACTGCTACAACAACAACTACTACTACTACTACTACTAGTACTAGCACTACTGCTACTGCTACTACTACTACTACCACCACGACCACCACCACCACCACGACTACTACTGCTACTGCTACTGCTACTGCTACTGCTACTGCTACTGCTACTGCTACTGCTACTTGTACTGCTACTGCTACTGCTACTGCTACTTCTACTGCTACTGCTGCGACTGCGGCTACGGCTACGGCTACTTCTACGTCTACTGCTACACTGCCACTGCCACTGCCACTGCCACTGACTGCTACTGCTACTGCTACTGCTACTGCTACCGCTACTACTACTACTACTACTACTCCTGCTGCTGCTGCTGCTGCTACTCCTACTCCTACTCCTACTACTACTACTACTGCTACTACGAATTACTACGACGGGTACTACTACTGCTGCTTCAACTCCGAAGCACTTGGAAGAAAGGCTGCACTGCTTGCGTTCGAGCTGAGATTGATGCTCAGGCATCTTCAGGAATGAAACACATCGTTGATCAAGGCGCAAGATAGCACAGCTTCAAGACCCGAAGGTCGTCGTGGAAACTGCAAACTCCACAAAGTTAGAATCCCCGCGCAAACTGCCCCATACAACTTCCCAGAGCCCGAACCGTACCAGACGATCACGACACTGACGCAGGGTTGTTGGCATCAGCAGACGTCGTTGCACCCTCTTGGTTACACATTCACGGATTTTAGTGTCAACACCGCAGCAGTATCAGCAGCACTTGCACTTCAATGACTTGCACACTCCTCAGCTGTCCCCATAGCAACCTCACAGGCTCCGAGGGCCAGCATCGGAGGCGATACATATACACTGGGTATTGTCAGCATCTTCATCACCAGCAGTCATCACCACCATCACTCATAAAGCAGCAGCACGCATGGCAGGATTGTAGGGTAGGGATAAGTTGATGAATTCGATAGCTATGCGTACCTGGAGAGAAGCCGATAAGCAAACGAATCGTGGAATTTCGCACGCCTCCGAAGCGCTCTGCGCGGCGGCCGCCCTTACCGCCCGTGGGACGCCGTGCCTGCCTGGTCCGGGTCCAGTGCTGCAAAGGTGCAAAGGCTTCAGTTTTGGGAGGGTGAACACATCAAAGTTCTTTTACCCTGAGGGGTAGGGCGGATGATCAATGATATACTGGAGGTGGGCTGAGAGGCTCATGCAACTGCAGCATGCAGCAGGGTGCCGGGGTCGGTGTTCGGCGCTAGCATCGAAGAACCGGCGCTTGGTGACAGAATGATCATGCACTGGTACATGCAGATTCCGCAACTTTAGCTGACCTCAATCCGGTGCCGGCCTACAGTACATATCATAGTGGCACGGGCATTGTACGCACAATCAGCCATGATCGGTAGGATGCACACCGGACCTAATGAACGAGTTTTTCAGCCGTTCAGCCGGCTCTGCTGAGGGCTTAGGGTCTGGTGCAGGTTTTTGGAATACAGCTCCCACTAGCCTCACCATCTCCTCGAACCAGATGGGAGTGTCCTGCTTGGCCTGGCGGTTGGATGTAGCAACCGAGTGAGCATCTAATTGGGCAGTTGAAGAAGATAAGGATGTACAAACGAACGATACGCTTCGGGTTTGGGGTTTAGATTTCGGATTTAGGCTTTAGGGTGTGTAAAGTTGAAGGATGGTAACTTGGCAGTGAAACTACGAGCTGCGCAACATTGGCTGAGCTAAACAGCTTGTTCCTCGAAGGATTCGAAAGCCAAGAGTTTCTGGACATGATGTGGAACAATAGCAAAGACCCCGGAAGACTTCTTTTGGGCAGGCCTCTTAATCGTGACTCCTAATCAGTTTCCTGAAAGCCCTGACCCCTCGAGCGCTGCCTCGATCAAAATGTCGTACAGGTCGTGGAGGTATGCGCACCTTTCGTTCACGAAAGCCACGGCCGTACCCTGCCAGGTGCATCGCAATTACACCAAGTACAGGCCAAGGCTCGCCGATGGTGGAGGCATTCGGGCCTGTGGTACTCTATGCGATGTCCAGAACTCCGCCATGTTCTAAGCGCAAGCAGGAGCGGGGCTCTCTGCTGCCAGACCTACCCATGTTGCGACAACCCCTCATAGAAATATTGCCGACGAGGAATCCGTTTCCACTGGACAGGTACAATCCCAAAACACATTCAGAGTCTGCGCGAGCGCCTGCTCCCGAGTGTGTAAGTGTTAAAACATGTCTGTGTACGTGTATACATATGTACACGCGGCTGCACGGCTGACAAGACACTGTCCATTGCCAGTATCTAGAAATGGATCTGTTACATCCTTATGACAGAGCAGCCTAGCGCCAAGCATCGGACTGTTTCTGCTGATGTTCTGGCTCTGGTTATGACAGGCCCAAGAAACAAAACTCTGCGGAACCCTTCCCCTAACTTTGTAGAACAAACTCGGGGCCGTCGCTGCTGGCTCATGCTCACAACCGACTAGAAGTTGGTCAAGGGGACCATCGGAGAGTACCAAGGATGAAGCTTCATCGCTATGCTCGAAGGTCAGCTACAGTAAAGCTTCAACCCAAGCCCAAAGCCGCGAACATCCGCAGCTCTGTGCTTGCCGCTTCCCCAATCTTATGAGCCTTGCGACCGGCACGCCCGGTGCGCCCAATTCGATGAACGTAATCGTCCAGCTGTCTGGCAAAAAGTGACACAATGAACAGTTGGGCTTTGGGTTGTGGTGCTGGCATGGCATAGGCTGCAGGACAGGCGTTGTGCTATTCGGCTGATTCATCGTGGGCAAACGCTTTGTATTGAGTTGGAGGCTTGTACATAAGAATGTTTGCTAGCTCGCAGGTCCTTTGTACCCAGCGAAGTATCGGTGCCTCCACACTTCAGCCTCGTAGCTCCTAGTACGCGCTCAGCTGTAGCCTCTTCTGGCATGCCGAGTTCGGGCTTGGGCAAGGCTATCATGCCCTTCAAGACAAAAA
Source organism: Symbiodinium sp. clade A Y106 (assembly GCA_003297005.1). NCBI lineage: Eukaryota > Dinophyceae > Suessiales > Symbiodiniaceae > Symbiodinium > Symbiodinium sp. clade A. The sequence goes on along the minus strand of BGNK01003377.1, from coordinate 22,792 downwards.
GCTTCAACCGCATAACATCCAGCACCGAAGCTCAAGCTGCATGCAGTGTTCCAGGGCCGCCACTTTGGCATGTCGAAGTTCACCACCAACGACACGTTTGGAATGTCCAAACTCGGTACCAGGAGAGTGTCTGGCTGGCCATTTCATGGACGCGACTTGTGTCTGTATCAGAGGACCTCCGCATGGCTCGTCAGGCAGGTGGCCAAGACACTAGCTGCGGCACCAACACCGAAAAGTAAGTCCCCATAAGTCCGAACCAGCAATCATCCCTGGGGCCCCTTGCCCACGCGCAGCCACATCCGTGGCCACGAGGATCGGATTGGCCCCTGTCTTGAAGGCAGCAAGCGCCTCCGCGATTTACTTGTGGTGAAGGAGTGGGCGTTAAGTCTCAGTTACTTGCACTTGATTTTGCCGTACCGCTGGGGCATTCGGAAGTTAGAGGTGCTGCCTTGTTTGTTGACGTTTGCCTGTGCAGCAATCATACATCCACCGACAGCACTAGCGCTTCGAACCAATCTGAACAAGGTGAAAATTTCAACCAAAACACATCGCATGCCCATTTCCATATTCATCATGCACGGTACAGCTGCAGCAGCAGTGAGGTCGTAGTCATGGTGGTCGCAGTAGCAGTAGCATAGCCGTAGCAGTAGGTAGCAGTAGGAGTAGGAGTAGGAGTGGTAGTAAAAGGAGCAGTAGCAGGAGCAGGAGCAGGAGCAGCAGCAGCAGCAGTAGTCGTTTCCGTAGTAATAGTTGTTGTTGTGGTTGTTGTGGTAGTAGGTGGCGTTGGTGTAAGTGTAGGAGTAGGTGTACGTGTAGCTGCAGGTGCCGGGCAGGTGTAGGTGTAGGTGTAGGTGCAAGTGTAGGTGCAGGTGCAGTAGTAGAGAATTAGCGCTACCAGATCAGCAGCAGTGGCTGCCGAAGTCGATATAGCAGGAGTAGAAGCGGGACGATGAGGAATGGGAATTAGCAGCACCAAAGCCGTGAGCCGTTTCACAATAAGCAATAGCTGCAACAGTGACATGTGATGATCCTAAAAAATCTTGGAAGCCTATGTCGTCAAAGGAGATGCGCGAGTTGGCTTTAAGTCATACCATCCTATTTAAGATCCATCTGTTGCTCAGTATGATGTTCGAGGTTCATTTGGGGTCTACCGTTCTGATTCTGAGATATTGGGCGCGAATGCGGATTGCTGCACTCAGTGCCCCAACAACCTGGAGACGGCTACAAAAGCTTCCCAAGATCTCATAGCCTCCTCCCGCTGTATCTGGCTGCGGTCGCCGTGGATTGCCGCGACGCTGATGCCATTCTGACAGAAGCTGCACTTTAAGGCCAAACAACCAACCCTTAAAACCAACACAACACGTCATGGCGCGGAAAGGATTAAGAAGACCAGACACCCGAAGCTATGGCAGTGGGGCTCAGAGGAAGGGGAATGGTGGCCTTCTCCTTTCACACCTACAGGTTCTGCTGGGGCCTTAGCTGGGCGCTGTGCTGTTACATATCCAAGAAGAGCACAGCTGTGCTCAAGAAGCATGAGCTTTGGGGTTCAGGTCTGGAGCCGATAGTATCATAGCAAGTCTAAGCGGGTTCAGAGACATCAAAGGCTAACCCAAGTATTCAGTCTACAAAAGGAAACCTCAGAATCAAGAGAGCATAAAATGGTGCGGTGTAAGAAAAACTGCTGGAGAAACTATGTAGACAGACGAGGCCCTACAGTAACAGTACGAATCTCTTCAGCACCAAGGACCTAGACTTGAAGCACATCTCTCGTAAACTGCGCAACTAAATAAATAAAACAATAGCATGAAATTTTTTCCTGCAGAACTCATGTCTCAGGCCTTGTGCAGCTCTATCTCCAGGGAGTCAGCCCCGCGCTTCGTCTCCACGAAGACCACGCAGAGGCCATCTTTAGGCAGGTGCTCCTTGACGACCTGGCCGGGGCCCGCCGAGGGGCTTACAAGGATCGGCAAATGAGGCTTGAGGCTTGGGTCAGGGGTTCGGGCATCGAAATCGGAGCCTCAGGCGCTGCGGGTCTTCTTAGAAGACCTTTGATTGAGGTTGCTCGACGGTCTTGCATTTGAGTTCCCCGAAAGCTGTTGCATTAAAAGCAAGCTGCACACCAGGTTCCGGAACGACCTGGCGCCTCTGACTTGAAGGGGCTACTCGAACCTAGCCATACCCATTAAACACGAGAGGAGTGCACCCATCCAGTGGCTGTGCTCGGCGGTTGTCGTACTATCCCTTGAGCTATTTCCTACCTAAGCAAACGCAGTTTGATTCCTTTTGCTTCAAATGGTCGTCGACAGTCAGTGGGCGTCTATGCTGTCCACCACTTCGAGGTTTCTGGCCTTCCCCGTCTTTCCTCTTTGTGTTTTACTTGAATCGTCAATCGTCTTGCTACTGGGTTGAGTTGTTGCTTGTAGGTGGTGATGTGTGTGTGTGTGTGTGTGTTTGTGTGTTTGTTGTGTGTGTGTGGGGGGGTCTGAACAACGTACTGTTAGGGCTACCTGTCAGCATTATCATGGTTGCAGAATCATTATCACCGCCATCTTCGTTGTCATCTTCATGCTCACCAACCCGAACGAAACGAGCGTGGAGTCATGGTATGGTTGGTATCTCTCTTTAGGCACGGTAGGACGCTGTTGTCAACGATAACACGGATAATGACACTCATAGCGACGCTGAACATGAAGATGATGATTATAATGCTGCTGCTGCTGCTGCTGCTGCAGGCGCAGGTGCACGAGGTGGTGGTGGTGGTGGTGGTGGTGNGCGGGGGCCGGGGGCGGGGGCGGTGGCGGCGGCGGTGGCGGCGTGGTGATGATGATGATGATGATGATGATGATGACGATGGCGACGATGGTGCTGGTGGTGGTGGTGATGGTGGTGCTGACAGTGGTTGCAGTGCTGGTGTTCAACTGTTTGCCGGTGGTGGCACAAGCAGTGCTGGCCATGCTTTAGCAATACTTGGCAATGGCAATGATAATCACGGCCATCATGACGATTTGGTGATGGTAATGGTGATGATGCTAATGGAGATTGAGGCGATGATGCTCGCGATGTTCTTGCTGATTACGAGGCGGCTGCCGCTGCTGCGCCTTCTGGCGTACTTATGTGTGGGGACGGCGGTGGTGCGGGGAGTGACAGTAGCAGCTGTAGCACAGTTCTACTCCTATTCTAGGCTACACTATGTATAGACGCAAGACAATCGTGCGGGCCCGTACCTCGAAAATCGGATGCATACATGGTCCGTATCCGTTTGAGGCAAGGAGTGTCATGTGCAGGTAGCTCGCGGTTGTTGCAACAGCATTTCTTCAGTGTCTCTCGTGTGTTTGATCGTTCTGCCCCAAACTGGTATCGATACCGGGACCACCGTTCGTCTAAATAGACTCACACGGAAAATTGCTGAGGGCTGTTTACGCCCATCGGAGAGGCAGGTTGCCACGAAGGGTAAAGGAGCACGGTTGACCCGAGATGTTTTCATGACTGGCTGAGGACGAAGAGTCCTGCAAGGCATGCTTTAGCTCATACGCCCTGTACAACGTCTCGGGTCAGCCTTTGATGATGTTTGCAGTCTTGGCAGTTGCGCCGCACACTTTGAAATCCAGTGCACTGCAACTAAGGAGCTTCGCAAAGCCTTTCGCTCTGCTTCCGGTGGGGAGGAAGCTCCAGGAAAATAACTCTCGTGCTAAAACTCAGCTAGTAGACTGGGAATTCTTGCTGGTCGTTCTGCAAGACTCCCATGAAACGGTGAAAGGTCAGACGTTGGAAACACTGCATCCCAAGCTTGCCAAGAACTTGGCCCACTGAGCCAGGTGCAAACAATAACGAACAGTCGTCCAAAACGGTGATTTCTATAAAATCCGAACCCAGCTTGGGTCGATGCGAACCTCACTGTAGCGAGGCATGACATCTAAGGCAGGCCCTGGTGGCTCGTGCAGGAGCTACGAAGGAGTGCTGCTGCCTGCTAGTAGGAATAGTACTGGAAGAAGTAGAAGTAGAAGCAGCAGTGGGAGTAGTAGAAGTAATAGGAGGAAAAGGAGCAGGAGTAGGATCAGGAGTAGGAGGAGTAGTCGTAGTAAGAAGAAAAGATAGCAATAATTGTAGTCTCTCCTCATCTTTTTGCTCCTGTTGCTGCTGGTACTGGTGCTGACACTGGTACCGGTACAGGTATTGGTAGTGGCGCTGATCCTGGTGCTGGGTACTGTCACTGCCGCTGCTGCCGCTGCTCCTGCTGCTCCTGCTGCTACTGCTACCGCTGCTGCTACTGGCCACTGCTACTGCTGAGGCTGCTGCTGCTTCTGGTGCTTGCAGCTTTTCTCTTGTTAAGGTTTCTACTAGAGCCGTCTGCGGTAGCACTGCGCAAGCTACGATTGACCCGACCCTTACCTTACTTTCGCAACCTTGAGTACTGCTTCGATCACGTGCTCTCATTCGAACTGCTACTGCTGCTTTCAGCACTTCTATCCATCTTACGATGGTGCTAGGAAAGATGAATAGTCTCGGGTGTTGTCGAACAAGCCACCAAGGCCCTTTTTCGTTTTCTTGCCGCGCTGTTTGCGCTTACTTCGCCTCAGCCGCCTCGTGCCGAATGATGTAGCTGCAAGCATGCTTCTCAGGGTTAGGGTTGAAGTTTCTTCTAGGATTTGTTCGACTAGGGCGTCTGGCCTCATTAATCACTTCCCCCTTTTATTAAACAACCCCCTAACAATAAGATCACATTGGGGCGAATCCTCTCGAAATCATCCCTGCCCTTTAAAGCCTATTCTGAATTAGGGGGATGGTTCAGGGCTCCAAAAGACCCCTTGAAACTAGACCCTAAACCCCTAATTCTTACTACTTAGTTACTAGTGCAATTATATTACCCAAATAATACAATAGAGACAAAAACACCCACTAATAGTAAAAACACTTTCCGAGTTGCTTTACTGGTGCGTTTAATATAAGGGGGAAAGGATTACGATGAACAGGACTCCTTGCAACTGCTGCAGGGGGAATCTTCATGTCTGGATGGGCTCGTAGTCGTAAACGACACGCTGGGCTGCCTTCCTTACTTACAAAAGCTCCTGGCTCCAGTGGTCCAGTAGATTGCGTCTCCATCTTACCAACATCGCACTGCTATGATTCTGACGATGCAGGTGATGTCGACTACGACTGTTTTTGTGAGATAATTGTTGCGATGTGTAAACGTCGCTGTTGGCCCAGTCGAAGTGCCGGAGTTTAAAGCTCAGGATGTGGTCTCGTAGCTACAGTCAGAGCACGGAGCTGCTGGAACGCTTACATTGGACTCAACCCCACCTGCTGGATGGCGGTGCGGCACATCATGAGGGACGACTCCGCTTGCAACGTGTCAGCCTCGAAGGAATTTCGGGGTTACAAACACAAGGTAAGAGCCTGAACGGATGCAATACATTGCAGGAGTCGGGAGTGCGGTTCGAGAGCTTTGGGCTTCCTGACACCGAAGGGAGGCTTCCGGCCTCTGCTTTTCCCGAAACTTCGGCGAATGAGCGGGCTTTCAATCTAGTTGAGGCAGCTCAACTTCGCCTCTGAGTGGGATATGCTGGTATCGCGAGCCAAAATCGGGGTTCGGCATCTCAATTGTGTTTGCCCTCCAATCGAGCCGAGCAGTGGCGGCTGCCAGGAAAGGTCGGGTGGAAGTGCGAACATCGTGACACCTCCTGGTACTACGCACAGGCGACGAGGCATAACGTTTGGGGTTTGGTCTGCGGGGTGAAAAATTGTGTCCGAAGATCCAAGGCATCAACTTTACGGCACTCCAACACCCCATCCAGGAATCCAAGCACAAAGCTCCTAAACACGAGACCCTAAGCCCTTTAGCTCCCTTCAAATCGAGATAGTGACGAGAAGACGAAGATCAAAGCCACGAGCTCTGCCGGGCGCTAGGCATCCCTAAACCCTAAACCCATGAGCTCTGCCGGGCGCTGGGCATGTTGAGTTCCAAAAGTCCGTGCGCGGCCATCCGCCGCTGCCTGGCTCCGTGTGGGACAATCGGACCGGGGCTTCGATTCGCAAGACTCTTACCATCTTCTCTTTGGTATAGTACTGCTAAGGCTCCTGCAAAAAACGCACACGGGAGCACATGCAGCAATGCACTCCAAAAACTCAATGGCCTTGTACAGCTTCTCAGCCTCATCCAACCGTCCCTGATCCTCCGGCACCGACATTGAGTATGATTCCCCAAGAACAGGACCGAGGGACCAGACATGGGATCTGTATGCCTACGAGCCTCAAGAGTGAAAGCGGCTCCACCGCAGAAGCCGTATTATGCTGGGCTCTGCATCTAGTCTTCGTCATTCCTGGAAACCACATCCTTGTTGCCCCTAGTAGTGTTCTGACAGCAAACATGTGCTCTGGCGTATCTTGGCGTGATTGAAACGAGGCATGCAAGTTGACTGGACATGCATGTCATTGCTTTGCTCGAAGTTTGGGCTTGAAGCAACAAACTCTCGACTGTTCAAAGAGCCCTGCTCTGCGAAGACCTGCCAGCAAAAACCGGTGTGCACCACTGTGGGCAGAAGCAGGTCCTCCAAACACACACCCAAGTTGAAAACTGCATCCAACCTCAGTTGGAGTCGCTCGTGGCTATGGTTCGCGCAAGCTGCTTCCAAAACGTACTCTTCACATTATGGCACAGTGCGCATTGCATCCACTTCGTATATGCATATGAAGCATGTTCTTACATGGATATGCACATGCCTCCGAACATACATACACACACACACGCACATACATGATTACATACATACATACACACTTACATACATACATACGTACGTACATAATACGTACATACCTGCATACATGCATACATGACAACATAAATATGTGCAAACATACGTGCCTATGCATGCATACCAAGGCATCATGCCTACTTCTGTACACAACCGTGTTCAAGAATTGACGTCCTTCCAGTCTACGCGGGAATCACGTGCTACAAAACAGCATGCTCTCTCTAAGGCCCGCTGCTTGGATCAGGTACATCTATACCGTCCCAGCAAGCACAGCCACAAACCAGCGGCAACGGAAGGAAGGAGTTGACAGAAGCACCGACTGCAAGTGTTGTCTCGACAAGTGGCGTGTAGGGGTCGTCAGCACCGCAGGCTTTCGAATACGCCTTCCGCATATAGTGTGCAAGCTCGCACATCATGATGGTGTTGAGAAGCCAAAGAGCTATTGAAGGTCCCTGGAGCACTGTTGGGAACTCGCCACCCGCTGCTGCCTGTTCTGTCCTTAGAAAAGTCAATCACGAAGTGCCGAAGCCCTCGCCCCTGTGCAGAGAGGCCTCGACAGCCTTGCGGTAGTACTGCTCGGCAACGGCATCTTTGCCCTGTGCAGAGTGGGGCGGTGCGTCTCGGGAGTAGACTTTAAGGACTTTAGAGAACTTATTTGAGCATCTAGCTGATGAGAGAATACCCAAGGGCATGAATTACCAAAGGCTATGACAAACCGTGAAAACATACGCAAGTACACAGTACGTCAACCAAGAAGCAAGTGGCAAAGACGAGAGCAAACACTGCTGCAAAGAAAGAGTGATGATCACAACACACGACAGATACAGCTAAGGATGCTCATGCGTACTGCTTACTTTGATTTTGCTGTTTATGATCAGCATGACGGTGGTGATAAACGGACAGTATTGAGCAACACAAAAAGAAATATAGCAACAACACATAATAGCGACACCTACTTCTGCTTGGTGCCTTACAGCAAAAAGGCAGTCCAGTTCGTTGACAATGACAACATGTGGCACCGGCGCCTGCTGCGCAAGGCAAACGGCAAGATTGTACGCGGAGTTGGCTATGTCGGTGTCCTGCCACAGCAAAAAAAATCACCGGGGGTTTCCGGTTATCGCTGGTCCCAACAGCCAGACTCTGGATTTTAGGATTGCTGGGGCGCAAACCTGTGTTGTGTCGAGTATCTCGGGATCTAAGGCGGACAAATGGCTGCCAGCATAATTTGCTATTGTCCCGACAGGAAACATGTAACATTGCTGGCTCAGCCAAGTTCCACAGTGCATATGCAGCCCCCAGGCTCTGAAGGCATTCGGCCTTGAATTCCCACTGCAAGCCCTGAACTGGCAAACTCCAATCTCCCCATTGCACAAATTCTACCTTTGACGGAGATTCAATCCAACTCCTGCGAAAGATTTCGGAGTGCGGGCAACTGAAGGTGAACGCCCGGCTTCCCAGCCCAAAGCCCTAAATGCCCTGCACAAAATCTAATTAGGTTTTAAGGTTTAGGGCTTGCAGAATCGAAGATAACTTCGATGTGGACCGGACCTCGGCATCTTGGCTGTCGGCCAGCCTCGCCTTGCAAAACTTTGGGAAACAGGTGCTGAAGGTTGGTTCAGAGCCGTATGTACAACCGACACTGGCTCACTAGACCCTTGGTTGGGCTTGCGGTCTAAATTGACATTGTGCCGACAGCCCTCGATGAAAGCGAAGGACTGTCAGACAAATTGTGCATCCCAGCTAGTACTAGTACGACTACGTGCAAACATATAGTGCGATGGTCTGGAACTCCCGAGTACCAGTAGGAGGCCCAGCCTCGTAGCTTCGACGGAACATAGCCTGACAGACTTGGGCGGAGCTCAGGGTCTGTGTTTTCTGAGCTATCCACCTACTTAGCCAACTCAATACGTATGTCGATGTGTAAGTGTTTTTGTGCGACATCCTGTATGTATGTATGTTCATAAACATACATTATGTGTATATATATACATACAAATACGAACACATACATGTATACATGAGCCACGAACTCGTTCCAAACTGCACTCCACTGCTTTACAATTGTAGTGATTAATGTGCTAGGTCCTACTCGTACATGCCTCAATGCAGCTCATTACATTATCTATGTACGTATGCATCTATGTTGTAAGCATGTACGCATGCAGGTACGCATGCATGTGTGCATGCATGTATGCATGCATGTGCAGTATCCATGCTGTTTGCTTTTGCATATACATGCATGCACCCACACACACACACATCCTTCCATCCCTCCGTCCCTCTCCATCCCAGACATACGGACAGACAGACAGACAGCCAGACAGCTAGGCAGGCAGGCTGGCAGACAGACAAACAGGCAAACAAACCTATGTACCTACCCACCTACCTACCTACCTATACAGAATGCATACATACATATACAGCCGCATTATGCACATACATGCAGCTGATTTGAGAAGACCCTGGGCAAACAATGGAGCACTTTGGGTCCGGATTGCGGTGAGAAGGACTGAAAAGAGATGCATGGTCTTGCGGTTTTGTGAGGTTGGAATAACTTCAAGAAAGCTAAAGCTACGACATACAAGTCCTCCTGTGCATTTTTTAACCTTCACTCCAACTGACTAGCAACAGCTAACACATTTCGACAAAGCCTCGACACATTTAGAGAAAGCCTCTAATCCCTCTAGCCACGGCGGTAAAGGTGCTGACAAAGAAGCTCAAACCTTTTGAGACGCGCCTCCGCTCGCCAGGAATCGCCTTGGGCTGTCGCGAGTTCGCCGAGCTTGTCTGCACAGAGGAGCACCTCGAGGCTTATAGGATTCTATTGTCGAGACGCAAGCATCCATAGAACTAAGAGGCATTTGCCCGACCTAGGTTGTGAGCTGCACACACGTTCGGCAGCAGCTATCAGGCCAAAACCCTGCAGTTCCAACCTACCTGAAAACATCCAGAATCGTGAGTCTCCTCTAAAGCGTTGACACCCTGCGGGCACCCGGAGAGCTGCAACCTCAGAGCTCTGTACCGAGACCCAGGCCCAGTCGTGGCTTCGGCCAAACTTCTGGGCATCCAACTCTGCCTCAACAGGCGACAAAACTCAACAGGCGATAACTCGTTTCGGGATCCTGCGGAGACTGGGCTTTGAGTTCTCGGCTTGGGAGGTGTTTTCGCAGTGGCTGGAGCCCGAACACCCTAGAGTTGGGAGAAGGGAAGCGCAAGAAACCCGAACAGCACAATTTGCTTACTTCTTCATAATTTTTGTGTATCACTTAGCACCCTTTGACCGTTTTACCACTGGCACTATTTGGGCATTGTCATTGCTGTCTGTGTTTCATAGCTACACGACCATGGCTCCCTCTAGAACACGTCCTTTGCTACAGGTGCGTCTTCTAAAGCAACAATGGACATAGCTGCAGTAGGCACAGTTATGCTTTTCGAAGTGCAACTCTCCCTGGTCGTCCTACTGCTTCCGTTGCGGCCACTACAACCACCACAACTACCGTCACCACCACGACTACTGCTAGTACCACTACTTCTGCGGCTTCTTCTACTCCCTCCTGGCTGTTGCGCATTACTACTACAAATACTACGACTAGTAACTTCGCCGGCAAGACTGTTGCAATGATGTGTTGCTTTTGCTGCAACAGTTGGGGGCCGGGCCATGAGGCCCTTGAGCAGTGTTTCAGCCTGTAGCGGAGGGCCGGAGGCGGTTGCAATCCGTGTAGCGTATGCTCTGCACAGCCGTGGATATGCAAAGACATCGCTACACCTACTGCGAGTACAACTTGCTTTGCAGGAGCTAGCAGCAATGCCCTCAGGTAAGCTCGCGAAAACACATATGCGGGTTGCGGCCTCGGTTCGAGATGGGTGAGGTATTCTGGACTTCGGAAAATGTGAGCTTTGAGAACTGTAAGGGGTGCTGCGATTTAACGGAGCCAGCCTCTTCCAAATGGCCATTTTCGGCAAGGCACACCTGAAAAAGTGGAGGCTGGATCTCTTGCAAATCATTCTGCTGATCTTCGCAATCCGTGGCGAACCAATTAAGCATAAAGCACGTTCAAGAAGGGAAGCCATTCAGAAACTAGAATAGTTTGTTCAAAGTTTAGCTTTACGCGTAGTTCGGACAAAGGGGTGGCGGGGGCAAGTACGGGTGAGAGGTTTGAACGAAATGATCAGGATCAGGCTCTTGACTAGCGGTTTGTCTCAGGCTAGGAACGCTTGCAGCACTTGTTAGTAGTAGTAGTAGTCGTCGTCGTCGTCGTGGTGGTGGCAGTAGTAGTGGTAGTAGTGGTAGTAGTGGTAGTAGTCGTCGTCGTCGTGGTGGTGGTGGTGGTAGTAATAGTCGTCATGTTCCCGGTGGTGGTGGCAAAAGCAGTAGTAGCAGTGGTGGTAGTAGTGGTAGTGGTTGTTGTGGTGGTAGTCGTCGTCGTCGTCGTGGTGGTGTTGGTAGTAGCAGTAGTTAGTAGTAATAGTAGTAGTAGTAGTAGTAGTAGTAGTAGTAGTGGTAGTGGTAGTAGTGGTAGTAGTGGTAGTAGCAGTTGTAGCAGTAGTAGCAGTAGTAGTACGCAGTAGGAGTAGCAGTAGGGGCAGGAGCAGGAGTAGGAGTGGGAGTAGTAGCAGTAGCGATTCGAGGTGGGGACTGCGGAGCCTGCTGCTCACGCTGGGCAAGGGAAAAAAACGAGTAACATCCGCTTTAGGGATCACTCCAACCTAGTTCGATCCCACCACAAACCCCTCGCAACCAGTAAACTTAAATTCGCGAAGCCCCAAAATGCCCCCTTCAATCCAACAAGGACGTACGACTTTAGTCCTGAAGCCCCCGCCTCGCACATCCATGAGTCCTGAAGCTTGCAAACACATCCCAAGGTCCCAGCTCCCAAGGACAAACTGCTCTCCAGTGTTTTGGAGTGTGTGGAGCCCAAGGCCTTGCGGGCGAGCACGGATATGCTTCAAGCTTTACTCCGAAGCGGAATATGCGGGGGAAACATGTGAAAGCTTTATCCTTTGCATGCTTCCGTCTCTTCATTTACTTTCACTTGTTTGTTCTCTGTTCTTCAGCTGTTTGTTCACTGTTCTGCTTTCAGACTCACGAGACGTCTGCGCCCGAGCCAAACCTTGGAAAGACTGATATGAAGTTACGCGAAGTTGAGATGTGGGGTCTTCCGTCTTTCCAACAGAACTGCCACCTTGACGGTGATTCATGAGCCTGAGATGTGACCTGTTGCTTCTTGTTGCTGGTGGTCTTTCCGCGAACCATCAGCCACCGCAGCTCTTTTGGACGATTCCCAATACATGTGCTCAAGTTTTTCGGCGTTTTGATTAAGTTCAGATTTCTGGTCTTCGATTGCTTTCGGAGCTTGTGCTAGCCCCTGCATCTTGAATGCTTCCTTCATCAATCCAACACCACCCCTCCTGATCATGGTCTCGGAACCCCGGTACTGGCATCCAGTCTAAAAAATCCCTGTCCCTGGCTGAACCAAAAAACGTCTCGACAAGCTCTCGCCAAGGAAGTGACAAAAAACTGTGCGGGCTTCAATGCGGAGAGCTTTAGAGATCGGCATGTAAGGTCGGCTTTGGCAGTTTCCCTGCCTTTGTCCGGCCCCTGTGCACCATGCGATGAAGCTCCAACGCCTCTCCAGACACATGCTACGTTGCATCTTCGATGGCTAAACCAATTACAATGCGAGCAAACAAACTTGCTAGTATGTTGCCACACATCTCACATACCAGAAACACATGCCAAGACACCGGCACCTGACACAGAGGACTCCGACACTATCACAATCAAACAAAAACCATGTCCCAGCCCAGAACATGGCTGCAAACCGTTTTAGATCAAGCCGGAACCACGAAACCTGGTCCATGAGACTTCGAGGCAGTTGTTGGCTGGGGCCGAATTCGGTGCTCTGGCAATGACAAGGTACCCACGTGGCTGGTAAAGAGAACGGACTCGCTTTCACTCATGCATATGCAGCCCCCGACAGGGTGATTCCATGGCTCCAAGTTTGAAGGTTCATTGCCAGCTTACTTCGTCGGAAAAACGCTCAGGTGCCTGAACTTAGTCCTGATTTTACACAACCCTACTGTATCTTCTAGAATGTAGAACCCACAGAGCCCCAGAGCTGAGAAGGGAGGCATTGATCATTGATCGAACCTCCTCGCCGCGATTTTCCTTGTCCAGAAGCACGGCCAAGTTTGAGGCGGACCTCGGCGCTTCAAGCATCAAGTTCTAGATTCTACAGTACGTTTTTGCTGCATATTGCGATCAGAACAGAGAAGCAGAAGGTTCCGGAAGTTCCAATGCCCCACCTGCCCTACTGCTCTCAAGAGCACAAGATAAATGCATAAACCAACCCCCCCGCCGTGGCACGGCATAATAGGGTCTATTTGAACGCGCGCGCGCGTGCACCTCCAAGTCATGCTAAGCACAACAACAACAACAACAACAACAACAGCAACAACAACCTACTACTGCTACTGCCACTGCCATTGCCATTGCCACTGCCACTGCTACTTACTACTACTAGTACTACTACTACGACGACGACTACTACTACGACGACGACTACTACTACTACGACTACGACGACGACGACTACTACTACTACTACCACTACTATTACTACTACTACGACGACTACTACTACTACGACGACGACTACTACTACTACGACTACGACGACGACTACTACTACTGCTACTACTACTATTACTACTACTACTACTACTACTGCTACTACTACTACTGCTACTACTACTGCTACTACTACTACTACTAGTACTAGTACTAGTACTAGTACTAGTACTAGTACTAGTACTAGTACTAGTACTAGTACTACTACTACTACTACTACTACCACGACTACTACTACTACTACTACTCTGCTGCTGCTACTACTACCACTACTACTTGCTGATGCTCCTACTGCTACTCATGCTGATACTTCTTCTTCTACTCCTACTCCCATTGATACTGCTACCGCTACTGCCACTGCTACTGCCACTGCCGCTGCTACCTTACTGCTGCTGCTGCTTCTCTCGTACTCCTACTAAGATGGACGACGACGACTACACCACAACGACGCTTGCCAAGACTTCTACGACTTGCGGGAGGGTTCCGCTGGCCGCTAAATGGCTGCTATGTTCGGTACCATCGGAGGCCTGAGAGTGCCTCTGGCCGCTATCTAGGTGCGATTTTTGGGTTTTGCAGAGTTCCTGTGCCCACTATGGCAATCTTGTTCGGTACAATCGGCGGCCTGCGAATTCCTCCGGCCGCTGTACGGCTGCGATCGGAGGCCGGAAGCCTGAGAGTTCCTTTTGTTGGGTCGTCCCAGGTGACCCAATTTACGTCCTGACATCTTTTTGTGTTTGTTACGCCGCTATGGCCATAGGTTCGGGAAGTGGGAATTTACGCAGGGGGTTGCTTCTTGGACTTGCCGACCGTGGAATTCGGCATCGATCTACTTTCCATGCTTCGTTATTCCCGTTTACGGCTTTCCTATGTTGTTTTATGGCCTTTGCTGCGTGGCATTTCTGGTGACTTACGTCCCAGCAACTTGATGGCCTTTATTGGGATTCCGTAAACAGATCACGCACATCCTTGCATTCTTTGCTGTGACCGTTCTACGGATGCTGTTTGTATTCTACACTCTTTTACGCTTGCGGGTCTTCAGGGCTTCAACTATACGAGCACGAACCCATCTTGCGATATCGCTGCGACACATGTTTGCCTGGCCTAAACAAACCACGCCATTTTGCGCCCCTTCTGTCTGGAATGGGCTGTTAACGCCCCTTTTGAAAAGGACCAGAAAGAAAGGTACGTGTTCGACAACGTTCCAGGTGGCCGCTATATTTCGGCACTTCGAAGGCCTGAGAGTTCGCCTGGCTGCCACGTCCTCCTGTATGTCAGAAGACAGGCCATGTCTCTTGTGCTCCAATATCTCGCTAATGGTACTGGCTCATGGAGAGCTCGACGTGGACGGCGGAATGGCCATATTATTTGTGTTTCAACTCTAACCCCACTGTGGGGAACTACGCGTTCACTCAGNGTGCTCCAATATCTCGCTAATGGTACTGGCTCATGGAGAGCTCGACGTGGACGGCGGAATGGCCATATTATTTGTGTTTCAACTCTAACCCCACTGTGGGGAACTACGCGTTCACTCAGCTGATGTCTATGGTCTAGCTGCAGCTGGAGTCCCTGCGGTTTGGACAAAACGGATGAGCAGTGAAGTTCGAAGACTCAAACACAAAGCAAGCTTATGGTAAGCATGCAGTGTCGTACAAAAGCTTCTGAGCCTGACGCAAGCTCTCGCTCGTTAAGACTGCACTGCACTAGCACTTGGGAGCTAGGTTTCGCGACTGCTGCGGCTGCTGANCTTATGGTAAGCATGCAGTGTCGTACAAAAGCTTCTGAGCCTGACGCAAGCTCTCGCTCGTTAAGACTGCACTGCACTAGCACTTGGGAGCTAGGTTTCGCGACTGCTGCGGCTGCTGAGGCTGAAACCCAGGACACACTTTTCAACATTTTGCAACGTAGCGTTTTTGTGTCGTGTCAAGGGCTGGCCTCTTGCCGTCAGTCCCTGTCACAAAAACGACTGCATCGCCATTGAGCTGTCCTTTACATGTACTTCGCAGTGGCAAGAAATACTTTGGCAACTACACACCTGTGCCTGATTACACGACCTATCTGGTCCACTCTCCACATTTTCACAGGCTCATGACGCGATAACTGCCCGGAGACGCTTCGAAACTCCTGCACGTATCATGCCAGATGCCCGTGGCAAAGTAAAAGCCGTACGCTTCTTCTGGTGATTATACTTGGTCTTGTAAATTGCCGGCGGCTTCTGCTTGCCGACCAGCTTTCGCCTCACCAAGTTGGCTTGCCGCAACACAAGTCTGCGCCGTGAATTCGCATGTTGATCCCGAAGCCGCTTTAACGAAAGCTCCCCTTGCGCTTCTTTCGTGAACTGTTGCCACGCTGAAGAGGTCCACAACTTCTGTCCCAGACGTCGTGCCAAGACGTGACCTGGAGCGAGCTGTCTAGTCGTGGGGCGGCACATTGCTGTGTTATGCTCCAAGAGCTTTCGCAACCGGAACACACAGCACTTCAAATGAAGAGAGGATTGGTGCATAGACTGAATTTGACGGAACCATGCGCGCATCTCCGCGTGCAAGGCCTCNCGGAACACACAGCACTTCAAATGAAGAGAGGATTGGTGCATAGACTGAATTTGACGGAACCATGCGCGCATCTCCGCGTGCAAGGCCTCATTGGAAGTGGTGCCGGAAGACAGCAAACTCAGAAGAGAGCAAGCCTTCCCCGCCCGGAAGCGTAAGTTGTTGAAGAGCCATTCCAGCCTTTCCGGTTCTGCTGCGTAAGCCAGGTGCTCACAGATCCGTTTGCTCTTCTTCTCACTCTTTCGCTGCACTTCCTCCCAGAAAACGGCAGAGATTGCGGCCAATGGCTCGATAAACTGGGCTCGATCTGCCCACACACTGTTGTTCTCAGCACAGCCCAAAACACATTCCGCCTTGCTCTTTGCCATGGAGAATGTGAGAATCTGGTCTCGCAAGTACTTTTCCCGGGCAGACAAAAGCCGCGCGTGCTGACCAGTGAAAAATGGCCCCCATTGCCATGTATCCAGTCTTGCGTCAGTTGCATTGAACTTGCTTAGCAAAGCGCGAAGTGCACTGGAGCCTTTTGTTCTGTGCCGCCCAGCGCCGTACTCGTACTTGATAGCCAAATGCACTGGATCCAGACACAAGGCTTGCAGGCACGGCATGATCTCCTGGAGAACTGAGAATAGATGCAGGGATGGTGCTTCTGTTGCCAGACACTCGACTTGCTCGAGCGCCGTCTGCGGCAAATTTCGCTTAAAGGCCTCCTGCAAATGCTCAGCCTTTTCAGACAACAGCGGCCAAAAGCCCACAACTGCGCCTGAACGTCCCCTCACAGTGACGACTGTGTCTATCGCCTCCTCGGGACTGAGGAACAGTGGCTCCTTGACACGTCTTCTCTTGCCTCCTGGTCTGACTTGACCAAGTAGTGGCATTGTACATTTTACAGTTCCATCAACAGAAAGGTATGCGAACTCACTGTGGCTTGTGCACTCCAGAAGAAGGTGTTCTGAAAGTTTCTTGCACACTCTCGAACTGAAAACATCCTCAACTATAGGCCACCACGACTTGCTGTGAGATGGCAGGAGGTTGGTCAGCTTCGACCCAGCCACAGAAGCCTCCAGTCCAGACGGCATCGACCTGCCAGACAAGGCTTGGGAACAGTAATTTAATAATTAAAATAATTAATAAGTTGAAAAGGGAATCTCATTAAATTATTAAATTATTAAACTCCAGGCCTGGAATTTAGTAATTTAATAATTTCAAATAATTTAATAAATTTAATATTAAATTGTTTCCAGATCTGGGCCTGAAGGCTTGGGAACAGGAATTAGTTAAATAATTTAATAAATTGAAAAGGGATTCTCATTAAATTATTAAATTCCAGGCCGGCCGGGAATTTAATAATGTAAAAATTAAAAATAATTTAACAAATTTAATATTAAATTGCTTCCAGATCTGGGCCTGAAGGCTTGGGAACAGGAATTAGTCAAATAATTTAATAAATTGAAAAGGGATTCTCATTAAATTATTAAATTCCAGGCCTGGAATTTAATAATCTAATAATTAAAATAATTTAATAAATTTAATATTAAATTGTTTCCTTGGGCCCGAAGGCTTGGGAACAAGAATTTAATAATTACATAATTTAAATTGAAAAGGGATTCTCATTAAATTATAAAAAACTATTGAATTCCAGGCCTGCAATTTAATAATTTGATAATTGAAAAAATTTAAGAAATTTAATATTAAATTGTTTCCAGATCTGGGCCTGAAGGCTTGGAAACAGGAATTTAATAATTAAAATAATTTAATAAATTGAAAAGGGATTCTCTTAAATTATTAAATCCCAAGCCTGCTTGCAATTCATTGTTATGGGATCGAGTAGCAAAATATTACATTATTAAATTCCGTCAAATAGACCCCATTATTCCCTCCTACNCCCCCGACACGCCAAGGCACCCTGCAACCACCACTCCATCACCCTGAAACCCGAATCACCTGGTTCCAAATTTAGGCTTGGGCCGCAAGGTGTCCTCGTGCTCCGGCCCAAGCGTTCGCCTGTCAAGCAGGATTTTCTTCAGGCAGAGCACGGTGACTGTGAAGGCATACACGGACGTAGAATAATGAAAATTGAATTTCTGAATTTGTTTTCGCTCATGGATCTTGTTGGCGCCGCTGGTTTTCTAAACCGAGCTTCACACGGAAGGTTGGCGAGACCAGGTTTCCCGGATGGAGAGCTAGTAGGGCTGGCTGCCGCGAATCATTCCCCGACGAAGTCCAAAACCCAAGGCCGAAGTGCAAACCCGAGTAGCGCACAAGAACTGAAATATCAGAAAGTGTCCGGTTGCAGTACACCACCTTACTACGCAGTATGCGAGAAGGTTCCCTACAAAAGCTGCCTGCGGCACTCCAGCACTCGGTGGAAGAAAACCTCGGATTCGCTCACCTGACCGGCATTCTCCTGACAGGCGCTTGAACTTGAGGCGCGAGGTCCCTGAGCTTTCTTTGAACGTTGAGGGAATATCCCTGTCTCCCTGTCTCTCTGTCCCTCTCTCTCTCTCTCTTTCTTTCGTTCTGTCTGTCTCTCTCTCTCTCTCTCTCTCTTTCTCCCGGGCATAGGGGACGGTCAAGTCCTCAGGGCATCAAGCCCACCCGAACGTTTTGAACGGGCATAAAGGGGAGTGACGAACGAGTGTCGTTCGCGATTTTGGGCTAAAGCAACGAGGCATGGCGAATGTACACTTACACAGGCTTCCAATAATAATGCTTGTGCTAATGCTTCGTGCAAGCCTGTATACAAAGACAAGAAAGATTTCAGCACAAACATTTGAGTCCCCCAATTCCACGGTTACAAATCATTCCTGACTTTAAGTCTTAGGTCCACTGTCTCTCTGTCTGTGGCGTGTTCAGCGCACTAAGGGTAATGAGTGGGATCGGGCAACATGTAGGTGCTGCATTTTCTCGTTCCAGCATATTGTTGATGACCGAGGCCATCTGCAACCTCATAGCCTAAAAAAACCCCAGAGCATGGCCGAGACAGTGCACCCGGTTCATCCCCAGCTTCCGAGCAACTTGAACCTTGAACGCTGCACCTAACCTCTGAACACCCTCAACTTGGCCCCAAATCGGTCCAGGAGGATTGCCAGATCCTCTTGATACCCTTGCGCCACAGCCTGAGCCAGGATGTCACGGAAAGCGCAGGGACGTGACCGATCGAAACGCAGGCGGCGAAGTCTGCGGGGCTAGTTAGTGCCGCCATGTGCTGCTAAAACACAGAGAGAGAGAGAGCGAGAGAGGGAGAGAGTGGGACAGAGAGAGCACGAGAGCGAGAGCGAGCGAGGCAGGAGGGGAGGGAGAGTGGGAGAGAGAGACTGAGAGAGACAGGGAGAGCGAGGGAGAGAGAGGGAGAGAGAGGGAGAGAGGGGGGGAGAGAGGGAGAGAGAGGGGAGAGAGAGGGAGAGAGCGGGCGAGAGAGGGAGAAATTTCTCTGATGGTGATGGCGTGGTGAACTTCAGACCTGTGTGGATTGCCAAGCAGCTGTTAAGTCTGTGAAACCATGGCAAAACCCAGAAAACCACATACCCCTCGGACCTGACGTGGCCCCAAAACCCGCCATCAGACCCAAACCGAGTCCCTCGCCGATGTCTCACCAAACACCTCCTCACAGTGCGTCAGCTTCTGCCGCAGCAGTGCTTCCGCCTGTGTTTGGTTTCGTGCACGTGGAGGGCTTAGCTTCATCCTCATGAGGACCACAAGGTGCAGAGGTTAGGATAGGCTTCGGGTTTCGGGTAACTCTTGCATACTACATTACTTATTGGAGCCCTTGCAGGGCGTGTTGCCAAAGCAGAACTCTTGGAAAGAACATATACGCATGCATTACGTGTCATAGTACAATGAATCTCCTTTGCGGTAGTCAGTCTTATGGCCGTAACCGTGGCAATTATCTTGTCATTCTGGTGGTGTTGCTACTCTTATTGATATCACTGTTACGACCTGTCTCAACTACTGCTACTGCTAATATTGCTACTGCCATTGTACTTTTCTCTTTGTCTGAGCATCACATAGCGAGCCGAGGGCTTGGATCTTTCGTTTCGACGTCTTCTGCGCCTCCTCGGTTCTTTGGTTCTGCGTGAAGTACTCGACCAGACTGTAGGTCAGCTCCAACCTCAACGGGCTGGACTTAGGGCCTACTGTAGGAGTTGGGGGCTGATGAGAGTACAGGGCTTAGGGCTTGAGGCTCAGGGTTCGGGGCTCTAGTCTCGGGTTTAAAGCTTCAGAGCTGAGGAGAGCGAATAGAAGGCAACAATCCCCCAAAACTCCTTCCGCAGTATAAAGGACCCCAAAAACAAACCTGAACAGCAGGACCCTAAACCCTTAACCGGACCAGGAATCTTTGTGTGACTGAACCAGACTTCCTGGGAAGCCCCGGCGTCTTTGCATGATCGAAGCCGAGGGCGGCCTCGTGCCTGACAGGGCTCAGGGGGTTTAGGGTTTAGGAGTTTAGGGGTCTGAGCTGTTCTTTGTCGGTTTTGCTTCGAGCACTCGGGCCCTGACTAAATCCGAAGCTCTCAAGAAAACCCTCACCGCTACAGGGTCAACCAGAGAAGGATCTGCACGCGGCACGCACCCGTTTTGAAGTTCTTGAAACCCCCTGCAACTTTTTAAAGCAGGAGTTTATAGAGCCCAAAACTCACTTCCTTATGGGATTGGTTTGGGGCGTAGCGTATAGGCGGTATAGGCAATCAACCTGCGACGCCGGGTATCCAATCGTGGTCGTGGTAAGGTGAGGTAACGTGGAATTCCCTAAAGCTTGCACCTTCCCCCGATAATGGGAAGCAGGAGGGCAACGATGGTTTCGAGTCTTAGAGTTTAGAGTTCTGAACGTAAAATCTTCATCATCACTGAGGCTCCTGAATAGGCGTCCACAAGACTGCCCAGCTTCGAGCCTCTGCATTGCCTGTCGATGAACATCTTCAGCCTTCAATTTCAGGCGCCATCTTTGAGTGATTCAACTCTACTGGGGCCAGGCACACGTGCAAAAAAAAACTGTGCAACACCAAACAGATTGGGAGGAGAAGTCACGAGGTCGCACAGATGCGGCTGCAAGCATCCGTGCACCTATGTCCTACGAACTTCTCAAGTGAAGTTGGCTTTCTTGTGCACTTCTCGGGGATCTCATACTTCAAGAGGCACTCCGGATCAACCCGTATCTGGGCTGTCGGGGTTTGGGATAAAGGCGATAAAGGTCTCTTGTTTAGGATTCAGGGCACGGCGGCTTGTCTCAGGGGTTGGAGCGTGAGTGGGGGTGTACCTGGAGGGAAGTACTGCAAAGGACCATCATCTGGATCCCGCTTGGCGAATGCCAACAGGCAATCTGTTGATGAGCTCTTTGCTGTTGGCTTTTGGACCGCCGCATGAGATCAGGAGCCGTTTAAAATCCGACCTGCCCTCATGTATCCGCAAACGTATCACGGCCTCCGGTAAACGACCCAAGGCTGCAAGCAATGATGCCAGTGTCACCTTCGCGCAGCACAAACGCGAGAATGCAGCGGAAAGTGGCATCATCGTAAATGATAGGGTTTATGAAGAGACATGTGATTTCATATGGCTCCTGCAACAGTTAAGGCTACGATGTCTCGAGTCTGCTACATTCTCGCTTCTTTGCACACATGGCGTGAAGCGTTCAAAAAACAAACTAGAGCTCAAGCTCCAGCCAAGCCAGGCCCCCGGCCAAGGCTCGCAAAGTCTGCGAGTGATCTTTTGGATGCGTGTCCTGCATGGGCAAGATTCGGGCTTTGAGGATTTTCATTGAGGTTTGATGTTTGATTTGTGCCGTTTCTCTCGCAGGTACCATTAATAGGATAGCTAGCTGGAAACAACGTCCCTTCCATTCCCTCCGCCACTCCCCATACCCTTCAAGAGTGGAGATCGTGAAGTTCTCCTCGCAGCGACGGAGCAGCTCTCTGCAGTGGACCTCTGCCTCTTCCATGTCGCCCTCTGCCTGTTCACGGCTAGATGTTTGATGATCAAACTCATGAGCATGGTGCTGATGGCCATTGCCATCGACATGTTGGCCGGCGTGGTGATGCTGATGACAACAACAAGGCTTAGGAAAAGGAGGAGGAGGAGGAAGGTGTTGGTGATGTTGTCGCTAATGCAGAAGAAGGTGCTCATAATAATAATAATAATGATAATAATAATAATGATAATAAGAATAATAAAATAACAATTAGTGATGATGCTGAAACTGAAAAGGTTGAGACAGAGTATTAAGACCATGGTGGCCATGATAGTGGTGGTGGTGATGGATGGCAAGATGGCAGTTTGATGCTGGGGCTGAGATGAGACTAAACAGAATGGTGGTGCTGATGCTGGTGGCGGAGATTATGCGAACAAAGATGAGTATGGGTATGGAGGTACTGATGAACTAGACCGAAGTAACGAGAACTGACGTGGATTTGGATAGGACAGTTACAGAAACAAGTAGGCTTGGAGTACGGTGGTCATGGAGGTGATCATGCGCACCCTCATCAGCACCACCCTTGTCGTCATCATGAGTTCATGCAGACTGATCCTGCCGCCGACAGCGATGCGAGAACATGACGACCACCAAAGCCTCGATGCTGCTCCTGACTTCCCCACTGCCACCTCGTAAATATCCACGAGCCGCTCGGTGCAATCGAGCGTGCCGGTGTGTGTCCACCTCAGAATGTCGATTGCATGAGCTATGACATAAGACAAGAAAGCATAAAAATCACCAAATGGTGACACTACAGTACATGCAATGCACTACTGGTTTGATGTCTGCACATGCATATATACATATAGCTAGTTATATAGAAGCATACGTATACATATATATATATATATATGCTCTCGGGTCCCGGGCTCCCCCCCCCCCCCCCCCATGGTATCCCCCC
>BGNK01003376.1:39053-72122 GCA_003297005.1 Symbiodinium sp. clade A Y106 | reverse complement strand
GTCCGGCGAGAACTGTGTGCTTCGCAGCCTGATTTTGTGCAGCATCAATGCCATGTTGCAGTCCGCGCTGCTGTCCGCTTCACAGTCTTTGGCTGGGGTCCGTCCGGACCACGATCTCTGCATTAAACAGGAGTTGGTGAGGCAGCGAAACTCTCAGCAGTGGGAGATTTGAGGCTCATCATTCCACATCGTGGCTCAACAAATTGGCCGGGTTCACTCCTGCCGCGGTTGTGGTATGTCCACTACACCTGTCCCTGGGTGAGAAACGGTCACCTTGGCGTGTGGCACCAAGTTCGGCGCGATCGTAGGGGGAGCTACTCCTCCCTTAGGGGGAGTTGCTCCACCCTCTCCGACCACAGCACTCACCACCGCTCCTCCATTAGACGGACTGACTCCCAAACTTGGCGGTGCCATAATGCTAGCAGGAGTGGGCGGAGGCGGTCCTGATGGAGCTCCACGTCCTGCAACAGCTACTGNAATGCTAGCAGGAGTGGGCGGAGGCGGTCCTGATGGAGCTCCACGTCCTGCAACAGCTACTGATGGAGCTGACCCTTTAGCTGTGACTGGCATCGGTGGCGGTGGGCCTTTTGGGCCTACCGAGGCCTTGGGAGGTGCTCCCCGCGGCGAGTACGTCAGGGATTCATCAGAGTCGCTGGATGCCACCGCTCGGGTGGCTCTCCTCCTGCGGACTGGCGGAGGCGTTCGGGATGAGGCATGTTCCCCTGTGTTTCGAGATGGATCCGACATGGCTGGAGGCTATGAATCTTGCTGATACTGTCCTTGAGTCCCTGAGATCAAGAAGAGAGCACTGAGAAGAGTACGCTCACTGGCTGAGTTGCACCCAGGGCCCCGACTGAAGCAGTGTGGCCTCGAGCTGACACGAGAGTGCCCACTGACGCAGTGCTATGAGCTTAGGGGAGTTACTCCGCCGGTCATTTTTGAAGCTCTTCAGATTGCACGCCCTCGCGTATCATACTGTGCATGATCGCGGAGGCTCTCATAGTGAAGAATGGCAGAAGGCGGGATAATGTCGGGTGTCAGAACGACAGAGTTGGAACTGCTGTAAAACCTGACTCCCGCTCTCATGGCCGCGAAAGNTGATCGCGGAGGCTCTCATAGTGAAGAATGGCAGAAGGCGGGATAATGTCGGGTGTCAGAACGACAGAGTTGGAACTGCTGTAAAACCTGACTCCCGCTCTCATGGCCGCGAAAGCATCTAACAACTCCAAAGCTAAGCCTGTTTTGCTGAGTCGCCAACTACCCTGGGTCGTCCACCTCAGTTAGCACTTCTAGTGCAAGCGGAGCTGTATGTTTGAGAAGAAAGTCCACGAGAGGGCGTTCTGACTTCAAGAGACCTTTTCACATGGGCTTGCCGCGCCGATCGTACTTCTGATTGTCCTTGAGACTTTCATAGAAGAGAATCGACGCTGAGGGTATGCGATCNCTTCAAGAGACCTTTTCACATGGGCTTGCCGCGCCGATCGTACTTCTGATTGTCCTTGAGACTTTCATAGAAGAGAATCGACGCTGAGGGTATGCGATCCGAAGTGAGGATCACTCCGTGCTTGCTGCGGTAGAAGGTGACCCCCTGCCTCATGGCATGCCTGGCATCGACTGCTATCACCATAGTGGCATTCTCACGGAAGCCCGACAGCACGTCCTTCCCTCTATCTTCCTCGGGGATGAGGTGGACGTGTCGACGTCCTTCAGAACCCTTCTTGCCTTTCCCGCTGCGACCTTGCTCCTGAGCAAGCAGAGCTTGAGGCAAAATGCCTTGATCGCGGATGGCCTCATAAAGATNAACCCTTCTTGCCTTTCCCGCTGCGACCTTGCTCCTGAGCAAGCAGAGCTTGAGGCAAAATGCCTTGATCGCGGATGGCCTCATAAAGATGCCATTTAGTCCCATGTAGCAGAACTCCGAGGAGTGTCTCCTCCGTGCAGCGCTCAAGCAGATCATCATCATGGACATCCGAGCGAGAGTGTCCCTGTACCGCTCGCATGACCGAAGGAATACAAAGTGGCCTGTTCGTCCAAGGCTTTCGAGCTGGATTCTGGCTTACATCGACAAAAGCATCCTGAAGCACCGAGGACACATCTGTGTGGTCCAAGGATGCGGGGGTCACGCCACGCTCGTACAGCATGTGGGATGCTGCTAGGTTGATCAAAGCCATCACACGATCAGTTCGTTTTAGCCCCACGCCTTGGAAACCTGGACGCGACGTCCAGACCTCCTGCGGGTACCCTTCAAGGGCCAAGTCCTTGCACTGCTTCCGCCACTGAAAACCTTCACGGCTCCGGCCACTGCCAGCTTGCCCGGCGTTGGCCTGGTCACACGGCTGTGTCACTAAACTCGGCTCTTGGCACTTACCACACTTACCACGTGTGCGTGTGTGTGTGTGTTTGTGTGTTTGTGTGTTTGTGTGTTTGTGTGTTTGTGTGTTTGTGTGTTTGTGTGTTTGTGTGTTTGTGTGTTTGTGTGTTTGTGTGTTTGTGTGTTTGTGTGTTTGTGTGTTTGTGTGTTTGTGTGTTTGTGTGTTTGTGTGTTTGTGTGTTTGTGTGTTTGTGTGCT
Source organism: Symbiodinium sp. clade A Y106 (assembly GCA_003297005.1). Lineage (NCBI taxonomy): Eukaryota > Dinophyceae > Suessiales > Symbiodiniaceae > Symbiodinium > Symbiodinium sp. clade A. The sequence continues at coordinate 69,553 of BGNK01003376.1, read as the reverse complement.
TGTGTGTTTGTGTGCTTGTGTGCTTGTGTGCTTGTGTGTTTGTGTGTTTGTGTGTTTGTGTGTTTGTGTGTTTGTGTGTTTGTGTGTTTGTGTGTTTGTGTGTTTGTGTGTTTGTGTGTTTGTGTGTGTGTTTGTGTGTGTGTGTTTGTGTGTGTGTGTTTGTGTGTGTTTGTGTGTGTGTGTGTGTGGGTGCGCGTGTGCGTGTGCGTGTGCGTGTGCGTGTGCGTGTGCGTGTGCGTGTGGGTGTGTGCGTGTGGGTGTGTGGGTGTGTGTGTGCGCGATACTTGGGGAAGGCCCGAAAAAAACTTGAAATCCAAAACCTGGACTAGACATAAACGCTAGGCCGCTAGGCTAGACTCGCTAGACTCTAAAGCTTCAAACTACGGTCTGGAATTTCAATTCTAAAGTTTCTAAAGACTCTAAAGTTCTAAAGTCTCTAGACTCTAGACTCTAAAGTCCAGAGCTACTGCTTGGGCCTAGGGCCTAGGGCCCAGGGCCTGGCCTACCCTACTACCTTAGCCCTTGGCCTGAACCTCCTCCTTTCGACCGCAAGGAGCGACGGAGCGACGGGTGTGATTCAGGGGGACCAAGGGTTAGAACGGAATCAACAGGTGGGTGCATTTCCCAAAATTCCTGTTCTGCGAATGTTCCTGGCTCGCTTTTTTTTTTCACATTTTCCCAAGCAGGCCGAAAATGTGCTCTCTCCCTCTCACTTTTTTTTCACATTTTCCAAAGCAGCCCCAAAATGCAATATTTTGTGGGTGCTTTTTTGGTGCTTTTTTTTTTGCTTTTTTTTTGCTTTTTCCTAAGGGAAATGCAGAGCCCAGCCCAGCCCACAGCCCAGCCCAGCCCAGCNCCCACCCACACGCCTTTTGTTTCGTTTCAGGGGCCCCAAATCACCCACAGCCGAGCCCCCAACCCCACCGGCCGGGCCACCACCCACTCACCCCACACCCATTACGTGGATGCACGAAAATCTCATTGGAGTAGAGGCAGACACTGGAAACTCAAACTAAACGAAAGATCAACTGTCCTTCACTTCAAAACAAGCTCCACCCACCCCCGCCTTGAGATGGAGGATCTGGCGGAAGTAGTCAGGTTCACCAGGCCCAAGAAGGATGTCCGACAGAGGAAGAGGTTCAACAAGTCTCCCAGCTTCGATGGCCTGCACGAGCACATGTGGCCTAAGAAGGTCGAGGTCCTCTAAGGTCCTAAAATTCTATGATTCTATGTGCTTGCAGCTCTGGCTTATGTCCGAAGCTTGAAGTTCTGGGGTGCAGACAGAAGCAGCTAGACTCGGCCAGCAGTTAGCTAACAGCTAGCGCCTGGACTCCCTGGACTAAATTCATCCTTGCCTGCATGATCTCCTTCAGCTTCTCAACATCATGTGATGTGTACTTGTCCTTGCGCAAGAAGGCAATGTAGATCCTGGCATGTTGCAGCTCTTCGCTTTGGGGCTTATGGCCTTATGGGTTCTTACTCAAGACCCGAGCTGGAGTCTTCAACCCCTGGTTTCGCTATGTTTTTGAAGTGACACAAATCTTGTAGTTTGGGTTTCTTTGCCTGAGGCCTGGGGCCTGGGGCCTGGGGCCTGGGCCTAGTGACTAGTGACTAGTGAGGGCCTAGCGAAGGCTCGGGGTCTTCGGGTCGATTTATTTAAATAAATTGCCACTGTTGGCACAGCCGCTAAATACCTGTGGGCCACGATCTTACGAAACTTTTCAACTCTTACACTGGTCTTACACAAGAGTTGGAGCAATTCTGTGGAAGTCTGTACAAAGCTCTTGGGGCCGTAGTGCCGTAGCAACTTCTTGCTACTATTTAACTACTCATAATTCATAAGTTTAAAGAGTTGGAAAGGCTTCCGAGGTGTTCGGGCTTAGACTCAAATTGAAACTGTGAAGGTTGAGGGTTTGTTTGCGCTCAAGGCTCGGTTTGTGTTAGGAGCCTATAAGGAGTCTATAGGGACTATAGTGACTTTCGGGCCTTGGCAAAAGGCTTAGGGGCTTAGGGCCCAGGGCTTCGGCTTAGTCTGGCCTTTCGGGTCTTGGGGCCTCAGAGCCTCATGGTTGAATCCTCGAGGACTTTGAAACTTGAGGACATAGGCACAGGGACATATCGGGCTTTGTTTTGTCCTCAAGACATTAAGGCTTTAAGGCATTAAGGCAATAAGGCAGTAAGGATTATTAAGGCTATTCAGGCATTGATTAAGGCTTGATTAAGGCTTAAGTCAGGTACGGCTTGAGGGTAAAGCGTTTCAGGCTTAAGGCTGGCTTAAAGCTTAAGGCTTAAGGCTTAGGGCCTTAGGGCCTTAGGGCCTATTAGGGATTATTAGGGTTTAAGGAAAGGCGAGACAAACCATCCTTTTGCAGACTTGCTCGGCAAGCAATCCGCCACTCTGGGAAAAGGACCGGGGACCTGGCATCTGATTCTAGCTGCTCAAGCTGATTTCGCTTGGCTCGAGTGGTTCACCTGCTCTCCGTGGACGCTCATAGTCACAGAACCGGGCGAATCTGGCAATTCCTGCAGAGCTTGTCGACCTTCCTCACGTTCACGACGCCCCGGAGTACAAGTAAAGACATGGGAAGAACGGTCCTCGAAGTCGTTACGTTTCTTGAGCCATGCGTAAAGCATGCCCAAGGGCCGCCCCTGGCCTGGATTCGCAAGAAGGTTCTTGGCGGCCGCACAACTCCTCTGTCGGCGACAGTTCTCGTGGACTGGAAAGTGAGCAGTGAGAGTTCCAGCTCGAGGATTGTCTCGAATCTGCCCATACTCGGCAACCTGAAGCATGTCTTCCTTTGCCTCCTTTTTGCGACTAGCAGCTTTGGCCCGTGCAGCAGGTTCTGCAGGAGCTCGCACAGGCACATGCGAAGCCTCAGCTTCTTCCCCCCCAGCCCCAGTTCTTTCTTGTAGCCGGAGAGACTGGCTACAATATCATCCCAGGAAAGCTCCTCTGGTTCTTGCTGTTCTTCATGTTCAATATCTGCTCCTGCGCCATAACACCACGGCCATCATCAACATCATCAGGGCCATCAGGGTCGCCAGGGTGGCCCTCACCAGTGCCTTCATGATTCGCTACATCATCCAGCCATCCATCTGCAGCCGGCTGATCCTGGCCCCCACTGCGGGGAGGTTGCTGATCCCGATCGGTCGCACCCCTCTTGCGTCCAGCTGCAGCCGCTCTCGCTTTCAGTTGACGGTCCTCTTTCTCTGCACGAGATCCCTGCAGGGGCACTGCAGGATGTAGGTTGTGAGCAATGGGGGCTCTGACCAATGTCTTTGTATTGTAGTGTAACTGAGAAACACAACCGCCATAACCTTTACAAGACTTATAGAAATGCCTGCGATGGAGAAAGCCTGTGACTAAGCCCTACGACTCAAGACCTATCATCGGGAAACCCAGAATCCAGTAATACCTACTTCGGACTTTGCCTATATACCTACTTCGGACTTTGCCTTAGGACTTAGGTGTTAGGACAGTTAGGAGTTAGGATGACATAGGCTCCGACCCTATATCGGCCATCCCAGAATCTACCACCCAGGCCCCAGAATCTGTAAGTGGTGCTGGGGAGACCCTGAAACTAGTAAAAAACCTAGGACCTAGTAAACTAGGACTAGGACTTGGTAACCTTGTAACTAGCAGCAAGCTCACGAAATAAGTGACGACGGAGCCTTCCATAAACGGAACCGTGGAACGGATTCCAAAGCAGCAACTTCCACAGTGTTCGGAGCCATCTCCTCCATTGTCAAGAGATCCTCGTCCTGAATGATGACATGAAGTCGGCAAATCCAGGGCCAGTTAAAGTCGATGCATGCTTTGAAAGTGTCATAGCAAGACCTGAACTCAGGCTGCAAAGGAACATTCAAAACCTTCTTGTCAGGGGATGGCTGGTCCTCAGCTTCCTCCATCTCCATTGAAGCAAATTCCCAGTTGCGAAAGTTGCAGAGAGACATGTGCAACCATCGTGTTTCACAAGGCGGCTCTGCGTCCTGGACTTGAAGAGCAGGAGGGCCACTGTCTGCAACCATCCCCCATCCGGTTTCCCTGAAAAAGAAGCTGGTCCCTCCTCCTGTTCGAACCTGGGTTCGGGTTGAACCTGCTTTTAAGGTTGGTTTTGAGGGTAAAGGGGGAGGCTTGAAGTTTTCTTTGTGTGTTGGAGCCCGTTGAAGTCTCGAAGCAGTTTTGTGACTCCAAAAATGAGAGGCAGCGAGTCGTCGCGCTACGGAGCTGTCAGGAACAAGAGACACACAGGGGGCAAAGCTCCGTTTTGAGAATGTTGGAGTCTCAGAGCCCGCGGTTCTGGGTGGGAGATTTCGACGAGTCCTAGGGCCCTAGCTGAATCTAGCTGGCAGACCATCCGACCAGCCTGCGAGCTGAGCTCGGCCCGCGATCGGAGTCTGCGCTGACTCCGAAAAGCTCTCGCTCGCTGCAAAAGTAGCCAAACGCCGTTTCAGACAAGGCCCGAAACTCCTCAGAATTGCTGTCTTCATGTGATAATTGTGAGCCGGCTGATGGAATTAGCCTTCCTCTTGAGTACTTCGACATGAAGCTTCCCTGTCCTTCTCTTAGAAAGAAATCAGTCTAGAGTACCAGAATCTATCATCTTTCGGTTCAGAAAGACCTGGACTATAAACGATTGAGTTATGTTGAGCGAGGTTATGACTTATGAATTATTGGTTATTAGGAACAAGAACAGTAGTCCCGAAGCCATTTGAGACCCTGCTTGTCCCTGATAGGTTTTGGTTTCACATTTGTTCAGGCTTTCTTTCTGCCGCCAGGAGCTCCCTTGACTTGCTCGATGGATTCAGATCTGGCATGAATTCCCAGCGGAGAGAGCATTGCGACATGCGGATTGATTCTGATGTGCCAGCACCCGGAGTCCATGCTGACACTTGGAGCGCCACTTCGTGTTTCAAGTGCCTCTGGTCGCAGCTGGTGCTCTCTTGGCTGGTTGCACTTTTTTGCAGGGTTCGTTCGGGGCGGCAGTGAACTACTCGGCCGCTGTTTGCGAGCTGCGAGCCCGCAAGCTGTGGAGCTTTTCGGGAGCGAACCGGCGCGCTTGAGAGCTGTTTTGAAGAGAGCCGGCGCGCTCGGGAGTTGTTGGGGACCGGGAGCGTTGAGAGCGGGCAAGTCGGCCAGCTGTTGCTAAGTTGCGGAATTAGTTGCGCAGTTACTCGGAGCTCGTTTCGTGAGTTGCTCGGAAGCTCATTGCGTGAGTTGAGGGGGGAGCTTGCTGCGCGAACAGTAAGCCCGCAATCTATATGTATGTTAGAGTCTATATTACTACAACTTTGCTTCTCTTTCGTGTGACTATTGTGGCAGAACCAGCACTTTCATCATGCTGGAAGTACACAGTGTTGCCAGGGCCAACACCTTGTCATTTGGAAGACACCAAAACTGTGGCAAGGACAACAATTTTACTTGGTTGAAAGTATCAACAGTGTTGCCAAGGCCAGCAGCAGTGCTTTCAGGGCCAGCATCTTGTCATCTGGAAGACATCAAAGCTGTGGCAAGCCAGCAGGGCCAGCACTTTCATCATGTTGAGTACCAACAGTGTTGCCAGGGCCAACATCTTGCCATCTGGCAGACATGAAACTAGTGACAAGGCCGCCACTTTTCTTTTGTGGAAAGTATCAACAGTGCTGCCAGGGCCAGCATCTTGTCATCTGCAAGATATCAAACTTCTGGCAGGAAGCCAGAGCCAGCAATGTGTCACCGGCTGATCCTTGTTGCATTTACTGTGTCAAAGACCGACGACCTTAAGCTTCATGAGATGGAACTCCTTATGGAACTCCTTCGCAACCTGGGATTCCTCTTGCCCGGCACGGCACACCAGGAGGCCGGGACAGCATTGTCAGGGGACGAAGTGTCTTCGGAGGGATCGGAGCTCGAGGCAGCGATTGAACACCAAGTGCTTTTGTGACCACCTTGATCTGGCAGCATTTTTTCAGTTTTTACTCTCCTTGATCCCGTAAGGCTTTGTGCCGGGCCTTTTCGAGTCGAAAGGTCTTCCTTTCGGCAGCTTCAACCATAATGCCGTTCCTCTTCCCTGTTTTGAATTGATGTGAGACGATGACCAGCTTATTTGATTTATGTTACAGATTTTGTTGTGGACTTCAATTTGCGAGTCCCGTGATTACAACTGTTACTTTCTATGGTATTTTCTTTTGTCTTACATATTGGGGTTTTTGGTCGGTGTAGGCTTGGGTGAGGCCTTTGACTTTTGACTGTGGTTTGAAATTCCGTAATCTTTCCTCTTTGGCTTTGTGCGTTTGCTTACAAACAACCGAAATCACTATGTTTTGCGACGCGGCTGACAGGCGACTGAGTTCGCTGAAACCCAGTGAGTGGTTGGATGCCAGGCCTACGGCAGTGCGGATGATGGGCGTGCCAGTTCTGCGAGGCGATGCTTCGGTTTCATCGATGCAGGTGCGTCCACAGACAAAACGTTTTTCCAACATGCAAAGCATACTCATCGTCATTCTGCTTCAGTGTTTTAGTGAGGCCGCGACCCTGGAAGTGACATTAGTTTGAAAAGACATCTTGAGCGCAGGCGCCACATCAAAGGTCTTTGCATCGACTGAACCCTCCAGCAATCAACATTTAAAACTGCTGTCGCTGGACAAGAGCTCGAAAAAACCACCTCACGCTTGCAGACAAGACACAACCTGGTTCATTTGAGTTGGCTGGGCACAGATGGACAGCGCCCACTGCGCTGCCTGACACTTGAACATGGACTGGAGAAGAGTGCTTCGCACCCCCTCGCCCCGGCTAGGGGCGCCTTTAAGTGGAGTTTCCCAGAGTAAAGATTTGTTTTTGCAGTGCGAGCCTGTGCACGTTGACGCCGGTGTGCCACGATGGCTCTCTTGATCCGGAGCGAACAGCCGTGATCCAGCATCAACACGATTGCTGGGCACGATTGTTGAGACTGCTAGGAGAACCGCAATCCACATCCACCGACCGCACCAATGGCACGGACGAGTGTTGCAATCAAGATGTTGGCCAGCTTATTGAAAAGCAGTGCAGATTGATGAATGGTACAGCCGTACACCGCGGGCCCTTTTCAAGGGTGCGAAGCTCAAAGCCCTTGATCGCCGCCGCTTGGGGCCGCCCCAAAGGGAGGGACCTAAAAAGGAAACTACCAACCTCGGGCCGACACCTTTCAAGAGCTACCACAAAAAGGATTCCATCATGATTGAGGACGAAGGTCTCCTGCAGAAACCTTGTTCACTTGCTACCAATTTCTGTTATGATGAAATGGTCAACAAGTGTTTGTCCGCTTCACAACAAACTTCTGATTTTTTGTCATTGTAGTGCAAACATTCTCGTGCAAAGAATACAACACTTAGGCCCTAAGGCGCCCTCAAACACTGACAGCGGCAGAAGCCTGATGGGCCAGCGTGGTCAGCCCCTGAAAACCACCACCTACAGATGCAGCCTTGGTTTAGGCCAGATCTACGAATTCTTGTGTCCCTCCAGCGGTTTCAATCGTGGTAAGACCTTCGCGATTCCCGAATAACAGCGCCGCATTGCGAAAAGCTTTTAGATCCTTCTTAGATAGGGTCCGTTCAGTGCGTATGTCAGGTTGCCCGTTGTGTTGCGAGGAAATGCAACACTCTCCAGGGGACGGCTTGCCCAGCCTCGTTGTTCAAATGCCGCAGAGGACGGTGTATGAAGGATTGATTGCCTGAGAGCATTTTGCCTCTTTTCGAGAGAACAGTTTCGGAGGTCGGAGGTTGCAAGCACGAGCAATGCTGAGGGGTTTTGGTTGTGTGCAGCCTGTGACGCTTTCCCGCATGCATGTGCTAGCCAGCGACGGAGAGGGTGCGGTTGTGTGGTTTATGGCTCAGATACTAAACCATACAATGAACAGTCTCGAAGCACCCATTCAATTTACCAGCCTCAATCATGTATACAGGTGGCATTGCCATGTAGCATAACGTGACATGCAACGGGAAACCGGTGAGCTCTCAAACTTCAACCAGTCGTGATGGCATGCAAGCTTCTTGACCTTTTGCATGTGGTAGATAGTGAAACAATTATGCAAAAAGCCATGTAAGAATAGCTGTGTGTGGTGCAGAGGCTCGAGGGCATTTTCACAGCAAAATGTCGACATGTCGTCGCATCGATGTTTGACAGGTAGCCGATTAGGTCGCAGTCGTATGGATATGCCGTCGATTCGAACCGTGCGTGATTGCAAAATTCATGCTGCCGTTGCGGCTTTCTGTGCTTTGAAGGCCCATGAGCCGACGCCGTGGTGCGTTCTCAGCATTTGAGAAAACTGCCAGTCAGGCCGTGGACCCACCCGACAGCCGTTTATTTCGTGCGATGTTCGTTCCGCGACTCTTCCGTGTTCTGAGACTCGATTCTTGGCCCCACTTTTTTCTCTGAATTCACAGATTTGCAGTCATAGGGTCACTAATGACCGTCGTGCTGTCAGGACTTCCCTCAAGAGGTAAGCTTCATGTCAAGTCCCGCACCGTGTGTTTGCATGTTTCTGTTCACATGTTTTGTGCCTGGAGCAGGCAGCAGCTGCCAGCCAGTCGAGTCAGCCCGATGTATCCAGGTCGTTCCAGCGGGGTCCTTGCTGTGTAGTGTGAAACAGGTTTGGTACAAGAGCCCAGAATCATTCCGAAGCATGCGCAGTGACGGAGCTTAATGGTTGGTTGCACCATGAGCAGTGTCAGACGGTTGTTCACTTGACAGATCGTCAGGGAATCATCCATTCAAGTGGGCGCTGCGCGTGTCAGGACGATTGCAGTTTTCACTTAACATCAGCAGTTGGGCGACCGAAGTTGCGCGACAGGAGAGGTCCCCCCAAGTCTCTTTCTGTTCATGAGGTGGCGAGCCCAGCCCAGCCAGGGTTTCAGTTGGCCCTCCTATGCGATTCTTAATGCGGCTAAGGCAAAGACACTGCTGGAGCCTGGAGCCGAGTGGCTCAAACCGCTGCGCTGCGCAGCGAGCAGCGCAGTTGGGCAATGCAGCAAACGCTTCAGTTCTCGCAAAAAAGCGGCGGCTCGCTGAGTTCGCTTTCGGTCTCTGCTTTGTGTGGAAGGTCTTTGCGATCCGCCAGTACCCACACTGACTTCCAGAAGGACTCCACAAATTTCCGATCTTGGTGGTTCCATTTATTGAAGCGTTGGAACCGAAAGGCCCTTGTCAATCTTCGTGGCCGTGGATGGGGTGCCTTGAAGAAACGGGAGGCGGTGCAGTCAAAGCCAGCCTTTCTGGACAATTTGGCACCACGAAACGGCAAGGCTGTGGCTCGCTTGTTGGGAATGGCATGGAAAGCACCACTGAAGGTGTGGCCTTTCCACGCTGATCTGGCTCTCCAATTTGTTAGAAAGCAGGCTGCTGGTTTCAGCATTGACCAGTGGGGATTTCCGGAGATGCTGGCAGCGGTCGGTGCCCGAGAGTCTGCAAATCTTGGCCATAATCCTTGCGTCTTGCGCTTGTCGTGCCCAGATCCGTGTTCATCATGCGCAGCCCGGCATCAAGACCCTGTCCGAGGAGATTGAGAGGCATCCTTCGTCGATATGACACCGGTCAACGCACTGCAGGGAAAAGATGCGTGGATAGCCTTAGGTTCTTAGATATTACAGGTTTGCTTAGTTACATGTTTTGCTCACAGTCTGCAATGGATCGTCTTGCGCTCCTGACTTCAATTCCCGACGGTGGTCGGTCAAAGATTCCCGTCACAGGCAGCTTCGATTTCAGCCTGGAGATCTCTTTGGATCCAAGGCCGTGTTTCATAGGGACTCCATCTTCGAGACGTGGAACCCCTTTCAGATAGGCTGGAGCAATGAAGCAAACGTCTTCTGCGGCCGAAGCTGCTGCAGTTACGGAGGCGGAGGTGCAGGCTCACGGGTTGATTTGCGGCATCGAAGGTTTCGAAGCCAAAAAGAGGAGCTCCTCAGCGGTCTCAGGTCACAGTCACGCATCCCACCGATCGGGATTCCGTCGCGCAAGCCTGAGCTGGTCCACAAGTCTTCCCACCATTCGTGGCAGCCATGATATCCCCCGACGGTGGTTGCATGTGGCGAGCAGCCACTGACTGAGTTTCGTGAGGTCGTGAGTGTCCCTGGCAGCGCCAACATGAGGCAGGTAAAAGATGCCCTGGTCAGTTCCTTGAAACATTTGCCGCTTCCGAGTGAGAGCTCCAGCGGCGTAGCTGGCGTAGCTTGTGCTCCAAGGCTCGAAAGCTTGGCCGGCCGGAGGTCGCTCGAAATGGCCGGGGCTCTGTCGGGTTTTCGGTTTTGCCAAAGGATCAGCGTTTTCGCCAACTGCAGGTCGCATGGTGGTTGAAAGCCCGAATGGTGCTGGTGTCTTAGAGGCTTAGAGGTAGTCCTACAGAGAGGCAAGTGGCTGCATGCCAGAGCAGCCTAGGATCTTCTACCTGTCCCAGACAGCCAAAGGCACGTACAAGATGAAGTTGGCGAAGCAAGTAGGACCTCATTTACCCTGAGCCAAAGAGTTGGACCACTCACACTTGCCTCCACGAGTGAGCCTGAATAGTGCAGCCGAGCCACATTTTGGCTGATCCTGCGAGGCTGGGTATGAAGCGACAGGTGTTCATCATGGGTGCCGTCCTGGGTTCAGGGCTGCCAGCAATGATGGACACTCTCTACCATTGTCTTGCATGATGTTACAACATCTGCATACCTTTTCGGCCTTTATGTTGATGTATGTCTTGTCGTACTGCCGGTCAAGGCACCTCGTTGGCCACAACTCCGGCAGCTGGCAGCTTTGCAAGCCAACCTGCAGAATGTGCATGTTTGTCTTTGTAGATGCAGTACACCGGTGGTGGTGGTGGTGGTGGTCGTAGAACCAGTAGAACAACTGCAACTAGTAGTACTAGGGGTACTGGTAGTGCTGGACTAGTAGTAGGACTAGTAGTAGTAGTAGTAGTAGCAGCAGTAGTAGCAGTAGTAGCAGTAGCAGTAGCAGCAGCAGTAGCAGCAGCAGCAGCAGCAGCGGGAGTAGTAGTAGTTGTAGTAGTAGTAGTAGTAGTAGTAGTAGTAGTAGTAGTAGCAGTAGCAGTAGTAGTAGTAGTAGTAGTAGTAGTAGTAGTAGTAGTAGTAGTAGTAGTAGTAACAGCTACTACCACTACCACTACTGCCACCTACTACTACCAGTACTAGTACCAGCACTACGACTACTACTACTACTGCTACTACTGCTACTACTACTGCTACTACTACTACTACTACTGCTTCTGCTGCTACTACTACTGCTGCTGCTGCTACTACTACTTTTTACTTCTGCTACTGCTACGACTACGACTACGACTACAACGACGACGACCTCGACGACGACTACGGCACGACGACGACTACTCCTACTGCAGCAGCTTGGTACCTGTTCTGGTTCTTGTAATTTGTGATTAGTGAACAGTCCGTCGTCTTTTCGTCTCCCGGTCTTCAGCAGGAAAAGCTGTGAGAATGAAGGTGGCCAGAGCCGGTCATGTCGCTTGAAAAACACTCGCAGCCCAAGCAGCTTAGGAGTGGAATTCACACGAGACACCCGCGTCCAACACACAAGCCACATGTCGTCCTCAGCGCCTTGCCCCGCGCTGCAGACTCCAAGAAGCTTGACGCGATAAATCCTTCTCTGGATAGTTTTGTTGCATGCTTTCGATGTTTCGATGCAGTTCAAGTTTCCTTTCTATGCATAGCCTAGCAGAGCCGCCCAGGACCTCGACGAATCCGTACCTCGACATTTTGGCAGATGGTCGGTTCACCGTGTGTTCCAGAAGCGCGCAGAGGAATTCCAGAGGCTCTGCTGTGTTGAGTCACCTGAGGTGAGTCGCGTTATGAGGCAGGGAAGACGACATCAATTCGTAACTGCCACGGGTCTGCTGCTTGTTTTAGGGGCCTGTTTTTCCAACTATGTCGTATCAGGATGTCAAGCGCTTCGTAACGCCCTTGTCCTATCGCCTTGGCCTTTGCATGAGCCGAGGAGCATCAGCTTAGCGATGTCCCCGCAATTTCTCATGTCAGCTGTCTGCCCAATGGGGGCGAGAAGAACTCAACTACGACTGAGGCATGAAGAAGGCCAAGCAAGACTCCGAGGCATCGTTGTGCAGTATAAGTATAATTTCCAGTGCTCGTCACAGACTCTGGAACCATCCGTGCTTCGGGTCAGTTATGTGCTACAGCGGCCCTTGCTGTGGCGAGGCCACGGAAAGCACTGGAGTCGGACAGGATGATGTGGGCAGTCACGGCCTGAATCAAAGTGTGGCCTCATTGATTTCCAAGGTCACCTTCCGTTCCCGAGGCGAAGAAGACAAAGACACGAGAGAAGCGGTGGCGAAGGCTCCAGCAAGAGGGAAGGCCGAGCCTCGGAGCCTCGGAGCCTCGGGTAGGCTGCCTAGCTTCTTCCTTTGTGGTGAGGAGACTTCCTCTTCGCAGAATGAAGCGAGTCGCAGACGAGGCAAGGCTAACGGCTCGGACTTCAGGTCTTCTCACAGCAATGTTGTCTTGTTCCTTCGGTTCGGTGACAGCAGGGCGGTTTCAAGAAAATTGCAGGTCCTGATGAAACCTTCTCGTGCCAATCTGACGATTCTGGCTGTAGCTGCCAGGCACTGAAGCTACCGTGAAGATGGTCAACAGGCGACGTTGAGTGTTTCGCAAGCAGTGGCCCGTGTGGTACTCGCAATCGCTTCCGGGTTACGTGAGGCCGGGCAGAATGACAGCGACTGCTGCTGTGCCAGGTTCGCCGGGGGGTGCTTAGGACGGTGGTCCTGTGAAGCCTGCCGGGCATGGGGTCTGTATGCGTTGCGGCAGGTAGCCAAGTTGGCCACAGTCCTCGGGTCAGGGAGGCATGTGCTCACATTCATTTAACGCGTCGGTTCCGAGCATCTTCGCATCTTCTTCATCAGGTCTCACAGCCAAACAGTGAGGCCGGAACCTACATGACCGGTATGAGTGTGTTCTGATGCTTCGCGGATCGAGGCCTCAAACTTGTCCCGGAGAGCTTGGATGTCCACATCGGGAGCTTGCGTGTCACACTTATGAAGATCAGCCGTAGCTGGGCAGCCACGCCTGGCAGCCACGCCTGGCAGCCGCGCCTGGCAGCCACCTTGCTCTGCATGTAAGATCGGTCGTGATCAAAGGTTGCATCCGTTGTGGCCACTCCTCGAAGAACGGCTGGTGAGCCCTCGAATTGAGAGTCAAGCCTCCGGAGTGGGGACTTTGGGAGGTGGGCCAGCCAGGAAGGTGCGAGCGACGGTCGTGCCGCCGGAGCCCGAGCTGCTTTCGGGGCCTCGAACTTCGGCCATGGAGATCATGGAGCGCAGATGAGCGCAGAAAGTTCGCCCAGGCCTTCCTCGCCGCCAGGGCAAGCGGTCGCTGCCCAGCACTTGGTGCTACGTCATGACCCGGCCTTCGTCCTCCGATTCTCAGGCGAAAGATCTATCTGCGACGGCACCACACTTGAGGCGCACGCACACAGCGTTGCTCCGCAGTCGGAGTCGGCGACAGCGTTTGCTCCACATGCGACACGCTCAGGATGGGTGCCTACACCGTCGCCGTGCCTGTCCGATTGCCCGCTAGGCCCGGGCGGCCCAGGGCCTTGCGGGACCTTTCTTTTGGCCTTCCAGTGGGACTGGGACTCTGGGACTCTGGGACTCTGGGACTGTCTTTTGCCTCCCAGGAGTCAGTCGCCTTCATCGGCTCACCAAACGCCGGACAGGCTCGGGTCCGAATCTGGTCCCGACCGTGTACCACATTCTCCCTGCATCGCTCAGCAGGAGGCCATCAGGACACCCTCCAACAGCACGAACAACGCAAAGCGAAACAGAACTTTCTGCTTCTCTTACGAAGCATGTCGCCTGTTTGAGAGTGCAGACCCAACTGAGAACAGACTGCACCAAGTCCGGAGGCAGCAAACCACAAAGCCGATGCAGGCCCTAAATCAGATGCGCGGCCACTTGAAGACTCCAAGCGTGGCAAGCGAAATGAAAATGTGGCAATCTGCACCTGTGCGGTGGCAAAGTGAAGCGTTGCTCAGCTGACTGACCAACGAATTCACGACATTGAAATTGTGAGCTATTTTTGGGCGGTTCGAGTACACAATGTGCAATACTACAGCCCACTTCATTGCGAGCTTCAAACTGTGCCGGCCCTTGAAGTGCTCTCCGATTCTCATGCGCTGCCACCTTGTAGATTTTGATCGCCTCAAGCCTACTCGCAATCAACCTCTGAAAATATTTCCACAACTGGTTGCACCAGCCCCCTGAAGCAAGTAGCCCATGCAAAAGACACGGTGAGTGTACCACTCAGGATCTCTGCTCCTCTCGCACAGAATGCAGCTTCCGCAACGCGTACGAGATGGTCGTGTGGCGATGTGCATGTTCCGTCAACAAACAGCGGCAATTGCGTAGACGTGCGCACACTACAAGTCCCAAACAGACGGGTCAGCGTCAACAACATCCAAGAACCTGAAACTTTCTTTTTGCTATTCAAGTTCGTCAGCATCAGGACTTGAGGAATCAAGAACACCTCGCAGATTTGGACATCTGGGACGGTGGAACACACCTTTCCGCCACGAAAGGACAAACATCTTCCTTGTGGGCTAGGAACTGACCAAACGGTCAGACGTGTAAGCTGCTCCCACAGGTACAGCAGCGCGACTCCTGCTTTAGACGGGCCACAGAGCCATAGAGGCCCTTGCAACAACTTGCTTATGGCCTTGTACATAGCCGTCCTGTTTCATTCGTGGTTGAAGATATACCGCCATGATATGGAAAGGTCAGCTGTAACGAGCCACCTTGCTGCACATGCAAAACAACATGAGCAAAGGCTTCCGACAAACTCTGCCAGGACGCCTGCGCTTGGAGGGCCGGGCAACCATTATTACAATCTCTGCCACCTAAAACCGGGAAAGCACAGCAAACTTTTGACACAAATTAGTGTTTGCGCACAATGCAACAGGTTCCTTGAACACGACAAAGTTGAGAGCCAAGCAAGGATGTTCATAAGCACGGCTGCAAGCCCATGCTGTTGCAGTTCGCAAGACCGACAGGGAAGATTTCGCCGGAGAAACCAGCTGAGCGTCAATAAGCAGCAGATGACCAAGCTGATCCTTGCATCAAACGAACCTTGGATTGCCTTGCAAGTGCGATCAGTGGCAGCTTTTTGAGCTTGCCATAGCAACCTGTTTATTGAAACATCGTAAGCACTGAGCCTGAGAGTGTTGCATATGAAAGCCTAGCTGGCCTAGCTTGGTTTCCACGAAACTTGCAGTAACAACAGTATCACAAAAAGCAGGAGTTGACACATGCCGCCTGAAAGCTGCTTATGTTGCTCCGCACCAACATTCTCGAGCAGCGACATCCGGTCTAAATGCCAAGTAAAAGTCTTGCAAGACTCGCACTGCATCAACTATCTCCTCAGGTGAACTGGTAAGAGTGCTCCAATTGTCAGCAAAGCCATACGGCCGTAGCACAGGCATGAAAAGCAACAGTACAACAAGGAGTTGCCACAAAGGCAAAAGTAAAGTCCTGAGATGTCCTGAGGCACACCCGTGCTGCTTGCATGGCCGTCCGTGACACCAGTGTGGAAAAATAAATGCCTCCTAAGCTGTGACAGCATACACCGGCACGGATTCGTGAGCCAAGCTCGAAAACTCTGTGCGGTCAGAATTGCTGCGGGAAATGTGTGGAAGCTCATCTTAGATCCTGCACAACTGCATGCTGGCCTGTCATACCGTCAGACTCAACCAGTGTCTGAGACCTGTGAGGCCCTGTGCAGTAGCTGTGGCCACTGCTTCACCTGCTACACCTGCAGTGGGCAGCCCGATGCTACTGGTACTTGTCTCTCAGTTTTCATGTGAAGAGAGTGAGATGTGCAGTGAAATTCAGCATGTTAAGGTGTGCTCCATCCCTTTGGGGCCCCTCGGCAGGTGCAGCTCGCCGTGCCCTCGGCATGCCTCGGCATTCTCTGAGGTGCCCGGAAGCGCAAGTCCTGAAGTCGCAGGTGCGAGCCACCCAGGCTACGGCGTGTCACTGTCACGCAGTCCTGCTCCGCACCATCGCTGTTCCCGGCGCCGTCAGGGCCCCAGGCCCAGCTTCTCGCACGGTTCATCAACATGCCGGCGCGCAGGCCCACTGCCGAATCTGCCGAATCCCAATCGCTGGCGCAACTTGTTATCCAGCAGCTGAACGGTCCGGCTCGGCAGGAACCGCATAGAAGAGCTTCAAGATCAGCAGGTTTCGTCAGAGCTTCCTGTTGCCAACCGCTGGAGCCAGGAGCAGCGCTGCTCCGTCGTGCCACAGCGCGCAATCCCGCGGCAGTTACAGAGTTCCACGGCCGTACCCGCCGAACACGCCGTCAAGGCTGCAGCCAACACTCAACAGGTCCACCTTAAGGACTTCAAGCCCCTTCTAAGACAACTCTTTGAAGAGGAAAGTTCGCAAACACTGCAGTCGGCCGAGCAGCTACAAAGCAAGATCGACCAGCTGCAGGCTCTGCAGCAGATATTGCAGGTGCAACAGCGAGGCCTGAAACAGCAGCAGCAGGCGCTGCAGCGACCCCCCGAGCATCGGCCGGAGGGCAAAGCCGCTTCGCGACCTGCATGCGCCCTCCCACCGACTCGTAGCATCTAGCACGGTGTGGCGGCGGAAGCATTCCGCCAGGCTTATAGGCTTATACGAGTCAGTCCTGGCAGGTATTGCGCGCTCGACACCCAGGACCTCCGTCGCGAAGGGCCGCTCTGGAAGCGAAGTCGGGGCCGCAGAAGCTTTCCACCGCCATGGCAGGATATGTCGTGTGCCCTCCGTAAGCCTGTGACTGTGAGGGCCGCCGGCGATTCCTTCTTTGACTGGGTCTGAAATTTGGCGACTTTCGAGGTTTGTTCTACTGTGTGTATTGAGTCTTGTGGAAGGAAGTTGTGCATATTGTTCCTCGCCAGGCAAAAGAGAGCTTGGCAATTGGCACGTTCATCAGAGTTGCACTGTAAACCCAGCCCAAGCTTGAGCGGCAACAGAAGACTTACATAACCCTGATGTGCCGCCTCATGCACGAGGTTTCATGTACAGATGCCGACGAATGTGGTAATATTGAGTTTGGCGGTTATGGTGAAAAGTTGGCTGGCAAGTGCAGATCTGGTGCATCCCTCATCTAGACTGCCTTTGTATGATGCCACGAGCGACGTTCAGTCTTCGGGTATGACTATTGCACCTGGTCAGGGGAAAAGTCTTGCTAGCTCTCTCATGCATCTCGGCTGACCCCGTGCAGAGTCGGAAAGTGGTCGGAAAGTCGTGGTGCATTTCGAGTTGCTGCCTCATTTCCCAGTATCTGTGCTCATGCCAGGCTGCGAAACCGCAGCAGGCGTCGGAGCCGCCTTGCCCTCAAGTCCCTCAAGTAGTCGTGGTCATGGCGGATCATGGTTGTTTTCCAGGAAGCCCACGCGAGATCGGGCGCTGAATCTGGGGGAGGCGAAGGAGCTGCTCAAGGCCGGGGCCAGGCTCTCTCTGTTCGTGAAGAGTCAGCGTCTCCTCTGCCTATGCCAGGCCTTCCGAGAGATCGCGAGCACAAAGGACTTCCGACTTCCCTGCAAGCCGAGTTCCCTTGAGCTCCTGCAAGCCGTTCCAGGACTTTCAGAAGACTTTAGGCAACATACACAAGCAAGGCTCGTGCATTCGGAGAGATGGAGAGCCTTGCCAAAACAGATGTTCTGCAGGGTCGGAAGCGGTGCAGCGAATGCAGCCCATGTTTGTTGGCCAGTCCTTCAATCGGACGATGGTCGTCCACTCAATCGGTTGACACCTTGTATATCACGAAGTAAGCAAGACTTGTCTTTGTTCCTCGACGCTGAGACAATGTATGATTTTCCGCTCACAACGGAAGGGTACCAGGACAATCTTGAGAAGAACTGCCTCTTTCATGTTGCTGTCTATATCTCACCATTCGCTTCAGGACATGGCACGTGGCATCAGCAAGCATTCGTGGAATATCCATGTCAAAGCTCAAGCTCACGAGGCCTGTCGGAGTTCAATAGCAGGTGACGCCAACTGAACTCCGGGAAAAGGTTGAGCGCTTGCTGAGAATGCCACCCGGAGCTTTCTTCGGGATCCCTGGAGAGCCTGGCCAGGCAGGAACGGGTGAGCGCTCGCCCCCGCCGCACAAAGAGAGCCTGGGTCGTTTAGCGCCGAGGAGCAGGATTTTCCTCCTCTTCCGGAGGAGGAGACCAGCAAGACTCCAGCAAAGGCCCCGCGTGCGTGTGCGCGAAAGCAATGTGCGCTCTTGACAAGCAGGTGCCACCACGACAGGAGACGGGCACCCAGAAACTGTGCTCCTTCACTCGGTCCGGCAGCCTCCTCTGCCAAGGCCTCTACCGCCAAAGTCGAAATCGCGGCAGGGCATCGAGGCCAAGCTGGCTTTTTGCTGGATCTTTCCCCGCGCATGGCTTTGCTTGGGGGCGCTGTTTTGCTGCCAAAAGGTGCTGGCCCGACATGCAGTTGACAACGCGGAGGTGAGATGCCTGTCGCCTGTCACTTACCCGTTGAAACCAGGGGCAGCAGACAGGTGCGAGTGGCACTTCCACATGACGCCACTTTCTTCGACTGCAAGCAGGCTCTTCGTCTGTTGTCAGCCGTCAAGCAGAGTTATTTTCTGGGTTCTCGGGGCTGGTGTTTCCGAGAGGAGGACAGAAGTCTTTCTAGACGACTGTTGTTTTCAAGTCAGCCACGAGGCGATATCCAAATTTCTGGGTCTGAACCTCAGCTGATTGACTAATCAGTCAGTCAATATTTCAAAAAACTTGGCGCAAAGGCCAAAGGAAAAGCAGCTCCAGTCGTAATGATTCTGTGGAGGTCGCGACGAGATCCTGCGCAAGGGCAGGCAAGCACGCAGCTGGGTTTCTCTTGTCGGTGATTCCCTGCCGTCTTTTGAGGCTTGTGCAGAAAAAAGGAGGCGTCTATTCAACCTACAAGGCCAGACTAAGTGTGTCGCACATGGAGGACCTAACAGCAGCTTTTGCATGAGGATGACGATCCCATCGGGGACGTTCGTCAGGCTTTGCACAGTTTGTTTCTGTTCTAGACCGTGATGCGGAGTGTTTCTGCACAAGCATTCGACCAGGTTTTAGTACTGGGTGCTGATCTCCGAACGGTCGAAGACCAGGAAGACGATCAACCACCCCCAATCCATCCGTATGCCGCGCAACCCAAAACACCCATTCAGAGCCCCAACGAAGGCTCGCGAGCAGGTGTCGACTCGTACTCTGTGTCCCGGCGCCGTGAGGGCCTAGAGCCACCACCTCGGGCAAAGGAATCTGCGTATCCAAGTGCGGATCCTCATCCCGCCCCGCCCAAACCACCTGAGCCCAAACCCACACCCAAGAAGGCAGCTCCACCACCCAAGCCCAAGCCACCTCCACCAGCACAGCAATATGAGATCAGGATAAGACATGCCGTTGAGGCAGGACCCGAGATCACACTGACTATATGGACGAACTGGACTTTTGATGCGGTTCGGGAAGCCTTGGCCAAGAAGCTTGGAAGGGATGACATCCGACGGAAAGCGAGGTTCGTGTTCAAGGCGAGTGCTGGCACCTCACCATGGATCGCCTTCAAGGACGGTCATCTTTCCCTGAATGCGTGCATTCAAGTTGTTTCTGGGTTTCACACAGGACCAGGAGACTGTTGGCTGGGCACCAGATGGCTCCCGTCGCAACGAGCTCATGATGCTCGGCTCGCTTCTTAGCTGCTGGCCATAGCTAATCATGCATTTCTTGGATTCGTGACAATTCGTCACATCTCGTGAGGTGTTGAGCTGGACGACACAGAGCCTGTAGAAACTGCCCTGCGATTGGCTCAGGGTTCATTCGGCTCTTTTTCAAGGCAGCTTTGCGACTGCCACGATTGAGGCCGTTGGACTCCATGAAACGTCTCCTTCAGGAGCCATGAGACAGACTGCATGTGCCTATTTCTCAGTCTGGGAGCTTTCCACCTTGAAGCCCAACCCAAGTGTCGTAATCTCTGAGAAGTGTCTGCACGGTCGGCGTGCTGAAGTCGCCGCAGGAACTCGAGAACGCCTGTGCGCAGGCCTCGCGTGGCTTCTGATACAACACTCGAGACTCGAGATGGTTCTCGTATTGTGAACATCGTTGGAATTCGCAGGATGATTTGCAAGTACAGTTGGAGAAATTGCACGACCGCTGGGATCTTGGTCAGAAGTCAAGCTTGCTACGAGTCACAAGGAGAAAACGCAGGAAAACACACTACCAAGGAGGTGGCATAGCGTTGCAGCTGGGCATCACTCAACTCATGGGACAGGTGGGACTCCTGGACGCTCTGCACATCTGGTTGCTGTTTATAGTAGCGAATTGGCCTCAAGGGAGTCAAGTATGATCCTCGAGGCAGTGCAGAAGGCGACTGAGCTCGTGCTCGGCAGGGCGTGGAAGCTTCAGAGAGTAATCGATGCTGTCAAGGCAGGTGTGCAAAGTTTTTGCTACGAACTTCAGATACGGCAACAACGATTCTTTGCATTGGCCATAAGCGCTTTGTGCTGTGCAAGAGGTGCACTCCAGTGATCAGTCTGTCCGATCACTGGCCGAAGGCACAAACCCCGGAGCCACTCTTTGTGCTGCAACTTTTTCAGTCTCGGGTTTTCGGCTGTGCTGTCTCAGAACGGCCCAGGCGTTGAGAGGCGACTTCGACTCGAACCGGGGATGCTCTTCAGCCGTCCTCAGGCTAGAAGATCTGCGAAGAAGTAGCCACGACAGGACTACAGCTATCACAGACCGATGCAGGATCCGAAGCATGCCCGGAGCTCGAATAGGGCGCCGATGGGTCGCAGTGCCATGGAGGACCAGTTCATCGAAATGCTTGCATCGCTAAACTCATGCCTTGGACGTCCTGACCACAGGAGCTGGAGCACGTCGAGTCGAACGATGAGCCAGCTGGAACTTCCATCGTAACACCATGTATGCCTTGAGCATCCCGAGAACGTGAGCTCCTGTAAGATGAAGGACTGCCAGAGCTCAGCGTCCAACAGGTGCAGTGCAGCCAGCTTCTGCACTCATACCACTGGGAGTGTAACCCGACAGAGGTGATTGCCATGCAGAGGGAGCTTCATGCAGGATTTTCAGACCCCGCTTTTCAGAGGAGGCATCGAGCTCCAACCCTCTGAGTCTGTGATCTCCCGTCATGTCGGACCCGGAGTCAGGCTCGACATCCTGGAGAACTTCCATGCAAAGGCCTGGGCCGTGGGGCACAAGCATGCGAGTCAGCGTCGTTGAGCATTGAGCTTGCTAGTATGCGCTATGCTGGCTCAGGATCCCAAGCTCATCCCAATGAGACAAGAGCTGTTCCTGTCAGCGCTTATCTTAGACAGCGGAAGAGTTGGACGTGACTGCATGCTTGGTTCTCGAATCTCCAGTCGAGTTGCGCAGGGCAGACTGCTAATAACCTCGCATGCAGCATGCGCAGGTTCAGAGCAAGCTTCTGCCGAAGTATGGCTTCCAGGGAAGCCTAAAGGGCGTCTTCGACATGCTGGTGCGCTTACCGTGATCGCTGGCTCATGACGTCATCGCCAGCTCCGAAGACTTTGCTGATGCTGACATCTGCCGGAAAGGAAGTTTTCCGCCGACCCGATCTACAGCACAACGGGGAGTTTGTCCGACTTGGGTCATGATCCCCAGCGGTTCTCCAGTCACTCCTTGTAAGCCGGTGGTGTTTTAGAACCAGCATGATCTACACTCTGCAACATGTGGCCCAAACAGTGTGCCACTGGGCTAGACAGCAGCAAGCTCCTTGCCTCAGAAACGCGGGTGATTCCATCCTGTCTGATTGATTCTGATTGCGGAGCAGCCGCGACCGGTGCTAGCATCCGAGGTGCTGTGCCCATGCCTGCCGATTTGTTTAGAAGACTGACCTTCTCCGGCGTGACTTTCTAGCAATCAGAAGCCACACTAGCGTCTGCACACAAACCAGATAAGGTATGCATTGTTTGTGCTATTCTGCTCCAGGCCACGTCTCTCTGTGCATGTCATGGGTTTGTGTCAGCATGCAAAAGCGGGAGGGGGGCGGGGACGAGCATCGCTTTTCAGACTCAAAACTCAGCCATGTTCACTAGGCCGTGATTCCCTGAAGCCTCTTGTCATGTACATGCCGGCCTGAGAGGAATACGGAAAGCCCAGCAATGGTCGCGAATCATGTCGATGTTGCTTGGCAGGGCTGCCCTGACACATGCACCACCGACGGCGACCTGACCGTGTGCTGCCCCAGCGTCTTCTGCAAGAATGTGACTTGGCATGACGGTTCTCCCCAAATGAGCTCGGTTCATCTTACGGCATCGTCAAGCGTGTGTCGCTGCATACATGAGGACAATGGATGCTGTCCCTCGGCCACCAGAGAGGAATCGTTTGATTCAACGTCGGCAGTTAGCCCCATTTGCATCAAACTCTCTGAACATTGGCAGTCTGGGAGATTGCACATAACATAACAGTGAAGTGATGTACTGTTCAGGATTGATTCAGTCGGTGCCTGTGTGATTCCACTTGACAAGTCAACGCAAACTCATGTAGTGGTCCGCGTGCCTCTGGGAGCAACGTTAAGCAGCAATCCCTATGGCTATGGAACTCCGGTGCGTGAACGAGTGCACACAGTCTGCACAACCCTGGAACCTCGAGACGCAGCCTTCCAACTCCAATCACCAGCCCAAACATTGCGTCGCAGGCAAAGAAGCCTACAGACTTGAAAGTACAAGCGCACTAGGAAAAATGTGAAGAAGAGGAAGAGTAGAGCAACGTATGTTAATGAACCTGCACCTTTGGAACAAGTGGATAGATGTCTCAGGTCTCGACGATCCGCTGAACTTATGTTCATCGGAAAGCTGCACAGCTACAAAGCATGTCGAAGTTTGAGTTCCGAATGTAGTTGAGCCTGATCCAAGGCAATCAGACAGGTCGCCTTCTTGAGTTCGTCAGGGCAAAGCAGGCGGCCGGCGGATGTGTGGAAGAGAGGCTAGAAGAGCCTATTGTCATGAATGGTTCCTTGGATGCTGAAGTTCGTTGCCTCACCGCAAGTACAAGTCTCACCGATTGTGTGCTTGACCTAAGCAATGCCACCACAGCAGTGCAGCATGAACCTTGGCCAGCCAAGGCATAATTGACGACGCTTGGTTGCAGCTATTGTGTGCAGAATCTCGCGCGGCGGAAATTCAGCACACCTCCATCACTTCAAGGAGCCTACGACCACCACCACCTTGAATGCAAGCTCTCGTTGAGGCTGCCTGATGAAGGTAAACCCATCTGCAGTTGGTAAAGCCAAGATGTAAGATTCGCTCGAGCTTAGCATGTTTCACGGTCTTCAGAGTGAACAAATGATTTTCATCTGCTGCTTGGATGGCATATGTTGCTTTTACTACGTCGTGATTGTAGTGCCGCATCAGCACGCAACCAGGTTGGCCAGTCAGACAGCTTTCACATAAAGCTGTACCCAGATTGTACCAGCAATGCAGAAAGGTGCCACGCGAACAAGCAGGGCACAACAGAAACAGACACTTGTCATCAATTGCAGCGTTTCACCATACGGCATACTCCACAAGTCGGGATCTGCAACCGTAGCAGCAGTTGTGAAGCATTGCAAGAGCATGTTATCCCATTGTGACGGGATTTTCCGCTCGAGGCTGAACACGCAGTGTGGTCTGCTTGCGAGAGAAAGGTTGCAGCATGTCCGGGACGTGCAAGAGATTGCCAGCTCTTGCCACCTGAAGCGGCAGCTGCAGTCAGGTCCGAGTTGAACTCACTTCTTCGGCTGATGCCAGATGGTCGCCCGCGTCCGACAAAGCGAGAGGCGCTTCCACTCGTCAGCGGTTCTGAAAGCCTTTTGCTTCTCTGACGCAAGGGAGCTTCAAGCATTGCAAGGCTCAGGAAAGGGGGAGGTAGTTGGTTGCCCAAACGAAGCCATGGCTCCTCGTGTGCGCGGTGTGTCAGCGCTAGTGGTGGCAGTGTTGGTCTTGGTTGCTGCACGACAATGTATGGACCTGTGCTTCATGTCGCCGGGTGCAGGGTCATCCACCAGGCGTGGCGTGGCCACCACTGTGGCAACTGGCTTGGCGAGCCTGATTGGGCTGGAGTCGGCCAAGGCCTATGACCTCCCTGACCTTCCCTATGCGTATGATGCACTGGAGCCATCGATCGACAAGGCCACCATGGAGTTCCACCACGACAAGCATCATCTCACCTATGTGACCAACATCAATAAGGCTCTTAAGGACAAGAAGCAGCCTCCTCTTGTTGAGCTACAGAAGACGGCAATCAAGGAGCCCAGCTGAACTGATTTCAAGCATGTCAGTGTGTGTGAGAAATAAACCGGCGCAGAGGGCTTGTAAGCTGTAATCGAGACGCAAGGACGGTGCTGCATTTCGCAACAGTGGCGGTGGAGCTTACAATCACAACTTCTTCTGGTTGGAGATGGCTCCCACTGGCACTGGGGGTGCACCTTCCGAGAAGCTTTCTTCAGCCATAGATGCGGCCTTTGGATCCATGGATGATTTCAAGGCTGAGTTCTGTAGTGGATTGCAGCATCGAAGCACAAGTTGCGGTACAGCACGGGCAGATTTTGTTAACCGCGTGCGTCACATACCGCAGCGTCTGGGAGTATTGTTGCTTTAATTGTTTTGCCAAGGAAGCTCCCATCAACCCGCTTTGATATCGCTTTGATCGCGGGGGCGCGGCGGTGGGGGTGGGGGGTCTGGAGAAGCCCGCAAACGCTCCAACCGCTGGCATACAGAGAATGAGCTCTATTGTTCAGTAGCAAGCCGCATGTGGTCACTTCTTTCTGACAAACCCATCTTCGATCTTAACACTGATTTTAATCAGCATCCTCATCCACAGGCCACCTTCTCCGACAGAAAGATTCCCTGAAGCGTGTAGTACTTTCCAAGCTGCGTGTGCTGATTATCGACCACGACTGTCCGGACACTTTGAATTACACTGGCCATGCAAACGATCGGTGATTCCGATCATATCAAAGAGCCGGAAAGACTGGGCACACTTAGGGGCTTGGTGCGAGCCTCTGAGAAAGGGCTGACGAGTAGCCTGACTTGTGGGCTTGCTCTCTGCTTTCGAGAAAGAGACATCATAGAGAAAGAGAGCGAGATAGATAGAGATTCTGAGTCTCAGTTTTGTGAATCTTCCACGGAAGCTTGCTGAACAGACTGTGCCAGGGACTGCCTGTCATGCCGTCCGAAAGAAAGAAAGCAGAAAGAACGGAGGCGCGAGAGAGAGAGAGGTCGGGACTCTGTGTCCGGACAGTTGGAGAATTCTTCGGCCAAGTGAACTGCCAGCGCGAGGGCTTCGGGGGCTACAAAGCCTCTCTCAAGCATAGCAACCTTGTATTAATGTCTCATTCCTCAGATCGAAGTTAAAGCCTGAGCAGGCAAATTAACAACCGTTATCCTGAACTGGCTTCTCATTCTAAACGACGGCAACACTAGTATGAACCTTGGCGTCAGCCCTAATATTGGTCAGAATGGCGGCTGAAACATCAATGTTAAGAGTGATCCGAAGACTATCCATTATGCAGGCCGCAAACCCCAACCCCAGGACCAAATAGCACGAATGGACACCCTGGAAGCCTGGTTGCAAGCAGAGCAATCCTAATGGGAGACGGAAGGAGACGGAGGGAGGAGGAAGGAGGAAAGGGAGAGGAGTCAAATACTACTCTTGGTCGCGAGTGATGCAGGATCTTCTCTTGACCCTGTGTCTGGGTGTTTTGGAGTGGCCGTGTCCCCGAGCTTCAGAAGAAGCGGCAAACAGGAAATCTGAATGACAAGGAAGAGGGAGCGAAATAAGTTAATAGGAGGAGAAGTAAGAACAAGACTGTACGAGTTGAACAGAAGATGACGGGCAGAAGAACGGCCATGACAACGCGAGAGAGGCACAGAGGAAGACGCAAAGAAGATTAGAGGAGAAGCGTAGAGGAGTGAAGGGAGTAGCATCTGTAGCGTCTGGCAGGCCAAGTTCGAAGCCGCCGGCGCTCCTGGTGCTCGCTTCGGTTCGGGCTGGGTCTGGCTGGTGGTGACAGCTGACAAGAGCCCCGGCAGCGATGCTGATACTATTTCCGAGGGCTGCACTGATGACAAGACTCCTTTGCCTCACCTTTCCTTGTCGTTGTTACTGCAATCAGGAAGCTGGCCATTACGTCAACGCCCAACCAGGACAACCCACTGATGGAAGGTGTCGATGGCACTCCCGGCATTCCCATTCTTGGCTGTGACGTCTGGGAGCATGCATACTACCTGAAGTACCAGTACAAGCGCCCGGATTACATCAAGGCGTGGTGGAACGTCGTGAACTGGAAACAAGTGAGTGCCTGGTACGATGGTGCCATGGGCGGCAGCGCGCCGACCGCTTGATTCCGTTATGGCTCAGGGACAGCACTTACGTCCTTCGATTTGAAGTTGGGCTTCGAAGCCACGCGAAGTAAGGAAAGTGACATCTCGTCCCGACATGCTATCCAGTTTCGATATATGTAGATTGAGAGTTTGAACTAGCTTGTCCATAACTGTACTTTTGTGAGACTCCGCTTGCAGAAAAGAGGCACCAGGATCACAGGGTTATGCGCTGGAAGCGGCAGCTTGTGCCCAGCAAGAGCTTTGCAAAGATCTGATGGACACAGCGGGGGTTGCGCGCTTTGAGAGGCATTTCCAGAGCCAGCTGCCACGACCCAAGCCACGTCCTCAGGCTTTGGCCAGTTGGCCCTAGAGAGTCCGAGTCCAGAATTTTCGGCGTTTCCAAGGCATCCGCCGGCAAAGCAAAGCCGAAGCCGAAGACGCCCACACCTCCTGTGGAGCGGCAACAAGTCCCCGTTCGCGACATCGAGGTTGGGCCTGAACATCGCAGCTTTTGAAGAAGTAGATACTTCGAGCTTCGAGCTTGAGCATGAATCAGCAGTCCTTTGGGCAACCAGTTCAGGAGGCAGTTCATGTAGCCAGAGTATGGGACCTCCCTGATCGCATGCTTCGTTCATGACGCAATGTGACAATCCGTGTGTCTTCATTGTCGGTTTGGTGGCGGGCATCCTGCCACTCTGGGCTTGGTTCTTCTTCCCGATCTTGACGTTCCCATGGTCTGTCGGGGAAGTGGACCGCCCGAGCACACCGACGGCTGGTGCACATGGGCACGGCCTTGAACCTCCGGCAGAGGTATGGACTCCGAAGTCACTGGTGCAGGGACCGGGGTCGAAGTCAGAGCCCGGGTTGCCTACACATGTGCTGCCCCCGGTGGCGGAGAGCACGTCTCTTCTAGGATCGCACCCTAAAGTCGACACTGTGGTTTCTCGTCCGTTGGCGCCGTGTTTTGTTTATAATGCACGGCCCTGTCACAATGGCGAGGGTATTGGAGGCATGTTCCGCCGCATGGAATGGATACTTGTGCTTTCCTCGAAGTACAGCTGCAAGTACGTCTGCAACACTGGTGATTGGGAGACTGGTGGCCATTCTACAGGCAACGTCGGGGCTTTGTTTGGATGCACGAAGGATCGCGTGAAGGGCAACGCCTCTCTCATAGCTTCCAGATCCATCTTGAACGAAGCGCGACTGGTTACAGCATCTTTGCAGTCAGACAAGTCGAGCAAACATGTGGTTCGGGTGAAAAATGGGCAAGCTTTGTTTCGTGGAACTGCCCATCAGCTGAGTCCTAGGCCCGACCCGAAGCGAACGAAGCCAGTCGTGTACAAACTGACATGCCCGGAACTTCAAACTGTAACGCACGAGGTGTCATGGCAGTGGTTGCAGGCCCAGTATAATGCGATTCGGCTCCAGGAGGGTCGACCGTCCGAGTGGGGATCCGCAGCTTTCCGAATCGCTTTGCAGCTTCGCCGGGGCGATCGACCCGACTCCTGTCCACTCTTTCTGTATTTGAATACCCTGCGCTATCTTTTCGCTGCAGTGCCGGAAATGCTTCCACAGAACACAGAAATTGTAGTTGTAGGCGAGTTGAATCCCGGAAGCAGGGAGTTCGCGTGCCTCTCGGAGTTTCCAAAACTGAAGTTTCTCGCTGGGCGTGCATTATCAGGAGGCGGAAGCAGTGGTTACACGAGATTACGGCGTGACTTGGACACGATTGCTTCCTCGAACGTGTTAATCATTGGAGGGGGTGGAAGCTTTCCGTCCTTCGCGGCAACCCTTCAGGCTGCTGGTGGGATTGTCCTGCATTCCCGAACCAAAGACAGCGGTGTGGATGGATTGCCCCATGCGTATGAACTGGACGCATCTGGGCGCTTCAAGTGTAGGCAGTCTTTTGACTCCTTTACAGCCTCCGTCCTGGGCGAGCACGGCGGGCACTCTGGCCCAAAGTCTGATGGCCGGGTGCCTGGACAGTCTGAGATGAGTCGCTTTGTTGAAAAGGCCGTGGAGGTCTACAGCTCCTGGTTCAAGACTGACAAACCCTGCGCAAGCAAGACGTCGCGAGATGGTTTTAACAATAAGAAATGCTTCAGTCCAAATTTTACAGTTCCCTCGCTTCAGCCCTGCGCATCAGCCTTGGCGCTTTCAGTCCCAAGCTCACAGCCTCATGCAGGGAGCGCCGCCGCGGCCACGTCAACTGCATTTGAGGGAGATTTGTTTCCTTTGGAAAAGAAGTATGTGGCCTGCACCGGGATGTGCAAGCAGACGAAGTGCCTGGCGACTTCCAAAGACCGCGAACACCGCTGCGGTCTGAAGCCGAAGTGCTGCGGCCCACCGGGGGCGGGAGCGGCGGGAGCGGACGGCGTCCTTTTGCCGCACGATCGCGTTGCATTCGCCCTGTTGCGCTGTCACAGCAACATCAACCATGACTTTCATCAAAACTTCTTTCCACTCTATTGGTGGATGACGCTCTATGGAAGCTCCGACACCGCACTCTTGGTGGACAGAAGATGCAGCAACACATCCTACTGGGTAGACGACCTTTTCTGGAATGTAGCACATGCGCACAATTGGCAGGTCTACAACTACACGACGGATGTCCGCTACTGTGCACGGAAGCAGCTGCACATACTGCGCTCAGTGGGACCTTGCTGTGACTATAGCTTAAAGCCCAAGAGCCTGTTGCATTATGCGAAGGGTAGGATTTGGCGGTCTGTTCTTGGACGTGAACAGCTGTCTTTGCAGGACCACTCCCGAGTTCTAATTTACACGCGTGGCAAATCTTCTTGGCGGCGGATTGTCGAGCCGGAGAGGCTGAAACCTTTGTTTCATCCCCGGCTGGACATTTCAATAGCGGACGACGTCCCAGCAACCTTGCTTGAGCAGGCACGTTTCTTCTCATCATTCGGAGCTGTCCTAGCTCCCAATGGTGGTTGGAGCCCGAATGTATTGTTCATGGCATCGGACTCTTGCCTCATCGAACTGCATTTGTACAGAAGAGACAGCTGGGTTGTTGACTTTGGACTTGGCCGGGAGATTGGCGAAGTTCTGCTCATCACAGGAGACTACCATGATCCCAAGAAACCGCGGATCAAGCGGCCAGCCCGAGTTGGAGGTGATGATGACTTCCTGGTCACTGGAGGAAAAGACAACCTGTTCAACGACATTCTGCGACAGATGGCGAGCAGCCGAATCTGCAAGCAATACCTCGCAGACGGAAAATGTCCGAGGGACGTGGCACTGCAATGCATCAAGAGAGATCAGAGAAACCACAGATGCAGGGATCTCTTTGAAAAACAGGTGATCATTCGGCATGCTGTGCCAGAGGGGTCCTTGGCCAATGAGGCCATACGGCGTTTGACTCATTTTCATCAGAAATCCGCCCCGAAATCCACGTGGCTGCAGCTCAGGAGGTGCTCCTGACCGTGAAGAGCAACGCGACAATGAAGAGCATCAAGGAGGCCGGAGTCTTGCGTGTTCTGCTACTTCGTCTTGGGATGTTTAGGATGGGGGCGTGTGTGTGTGTGTGTGTGTGGGTCGTACGCAACAGTATGTATTATGTAGCTATTGAGATCCTTCCGTTCTTCGTGGAAGTTTGTCAAGCTGCGGAGGGTTGAGGCACGACGAACACTTTGCAAAATGCGAAGCAAAGGCCTTGGTGGCGCACCTGGGCAAGCCCGAGTTGCTCCGGTCCTGCCGCTTGGTGCAGCCTGTCGGCGAGAACGGCGCCTTCTCCTCCTTCAAGGCCAAGGGCGGAAGGGCGGTGCTGTCCGGATTTTCGGACCTTGCTCACGTCCTGTATCCTTGCAGGACAACGAGAAGCTGAATGGTCGCCGTGCGTTGCTGGTGCTGGGAATCCCGAGCCTGAGGCACCGCGATCGAGCATGGTGTCGATGCTCTCGCATTGACCTGTTTCCGAGGCCAGCAGGCGAAGAGCCAGCCGAAGATGTGCCCGCAGAGAAAAGCTTGCAGGCGCTCGGAGCATCGCTTCCCTGCAAAAAGGTTCCCTGTTCTGTGATCCGTGTGGTGAGGCCAGCCCGGAGCCGCGCAGCAAGCCGCAGGTGGGCAGATGTGGAAGGAGCTTTGACGAGCTTTGCCTTTTTCCCGTGCTTTGCTTTGCAGGCGAAGGTGGCCGCTCCCCA
>BGNK01003376.1:11062-36387 GCA_003297005.1 Symbiodinium sp. clade A Y106 | reverse complement strand
CCAGATATGGCTTCGAGGGCAGCCCCAAGGCCGTCGCAGCCATCGCCCCGTGGCAGTCACACTTCTGCAGTCTCCAGGGCGTGTTCGACATGCTCCAGCAGTTCGACCGCCCGGAGATCTCCTCGAACCCGGAGCTCCTGCAGCAGGAAGGATTTCGAACTCCCACTGCAAGCATCTGCAGCATCCCGTTCGTGCTTTTGACGATTCTTCAGATGATAACGGCTTGTTCAGGGGGCAGTGCTGAACGACCTCCTGTTTGGTGAGATGGGAGCTCCTGCTCTGTTGCAGACACAGGCAAGAATGTGCAGAGAACATCATAATGTCTTTCTGGTGCTGGTGCTGGGATTGGTGGCGGTGTGCCCTACTGCTGGTTCTTGCCCATCTCGGTCCCGCTGCCTCCTTGTCATTGCTGTTGTTGCTACGAAGATGACGACGAGGAACATAGGAGGCCCACTTGATGAATACTCATAAGGTGATAGTGATGATGATGATGGTGATGATGATGAGGATAAGGATGAGGATGAAGCCCCTCGGCTCACAGCATTGGGAAACCCTGAAACCAGGGGTTTTTCTTTAGGCCTCTGCGCTGCGGCGCAGTTGATGAGCAGTGACGTTGATGATGGCGTACGTTCCTCCCCGGTGGAAGGAACGGAGCGCACCCCGCGAGACCACCAGACCTCCGGCCCACCGGGGCCAGCAGACCTCCTTCCTAAAGGTCCTCCGCCTCCTCTTCCTGTTGGTGGCCGACCTCTACCTCGTCGTGAACCAGACGATCCACGAGAGGCCTCGGATGACTCCAGGCCAGAACAGCGTTGGCCGGTACTGGCTGACGGTTGCAGACTGCAGGGACCCCTTCTGGACGCTTTGAGGACTCGCCCAGATCCCGGACACGCTCCCGGTCGCGATCAAGCTCCTATGGGCCGCGTGGACAGCTCCGACAGCGCGTCGGGGCCCGACATGCCTCCGATCCCGGCACCTCGAGCCGAAGCCCCGGCCCGAGCAGCCCTGGCTGGTGATGATGCGGCCGAAGAGTCTGGCAGCTGGAGTGAAACAAGCCTGGATCTGGGCGGCCCTGCCCTGGCCCAGGCGATCGAGACACTACTGGGCATGTGCCGCAACCAGCTGTCGCGCACCGCTCTGCTCTCTAACAGGGAGCTGGGAGGCCGGGTTGGAGGCCTCAGACGTCACCTGCACCTCAAGCAGTGGAGCTATGTCAGCCAACATGCCCGCCGCATCCTGGATAGCGAAGATCTGGAAAAATGGCAAGCCTTTGAGCATGGGGCCACCCATGAGTTCCGGCCGCACCGACGACCTGCCGCTGACGACGACTAAGCCAATGCCCCTGGCGCCTGTTGGCAGATCTAGGAGCCATTGCAATGCCTTTTTCCAACCCCTTAGGACCCTACATCCCTACGAGCCTTCCCCCCGCCACCATAAAACCCCTAAAACCCAAGCCCTAAGCAGGAGCAATCGCCGATGCAACGCTGCGTGTGCGCAGCCGCCAGTCGCTGCAGGCGCCACGGAAAGCCTCACAGTGCTTGCAGGGTGGCTTGCGAGTGCCACCTGATCTATACCATGTATATCCTGTTTCTGACTGACTTGCCCGCAGGCCGGCCCTCCTGTAGGCACGCTTGTGTACCGCGAGCAGGCGCGGCGGTGGGGGAACTCCGGGCGTTGCACCAAGTGGCTTCCCTGCCGGAGTGGCAGGTCCAGCAGCATGCTTGGTCCATGCTGCAACCCTCGCCCCTTCTATCTGATGTTGCAACATGACGAACATAGTGATCCTCACATAGTAGCCGGATTTGGGACCGGCGCGGCTCGTGGGTGCATTACAAGAGTTATCGGGAGACCCTGAACCATAAGGGGGCAATCGTAGAGTGGTTGTGTGTGCACAGCTCTGGACAAGAGCGACCCGAGGGTAGAGATAGGAGCAGCGGACTGCTGGTGATGCTTTCTCGAAGGCACTTCATGGATCTCTGCCTTGTCGAGCATATACCAGGCCGGCTGCTGCAAGTACAGGCTGTTCTTCGTACTAGCCGTCTGCCCATCACTATTGTTGCGGTTTACCAGCATGTGTGGCGCACGCACTTGCCTGCCACTGAAAATCACAAGCTTCGCAATGACCTCTGGGATCGCCTATCAGCCATTCTTGCCAGGATCCCGCTCCGCCATCATCTCATTCTCTGTGTAGATATGAATAGCACACTCAAGCCTCAGAGCCCGCATGTGGGGCCAGCTTCCACGCCATCTGATGCCTATAATCACTCGGCTGAGCTTCAATCCCTCGTTGCTGACAATGATCTGTGTGTGCTCAATACTTGGCACTGCTCGCCACGGCAAACATATGTCTCTGCCACTAGTGCTAGCCAGATTGACTTCATACTCACACGACGAGGTGAGGCGATGGGTCCGGCCAAGCTGGCAGGCCCCCTTCACCAATGCCCTGTCGGAGCATGGCGTGAAACAGGGCACTACCCTGTGCAGGCCGCACTGCCCTTCCTTCCGTATGGCCCACGGCCAAGGCAAGCTGCTACAGCTCGCCCGCTCCTGAATACAGTCGCACTGCAAGAATCTGTGCAAGCCAATGACTCCCAGGCTGCTGCCCTTCGGGCCGTCGTGGGAGACAAGCTGTCGCAGCTGCCTGCTGCCCTGGACCTAGTCCAGCTTCGCAATGCTATCAATGATATCCTTCTTAATTCTGTGTGTGAGGCCTTTCCGACTGTGGGCCGGTCCGACCACCGTGCCTGTGCCCAAGGGGCATTCCGAGCCAGTGCCCAACACACGTGGTCTCTGTACCGACAGGCCAAACAACCGGGACCCAGATCCCTGCAACGACTTCTTCATCAATGGAGGTGCCTAGTCCTCTTTAGGCAGGCGTCACAGGCATTGAGGAAACAGAGTCGTCAGATTAAGAAAGACTTTCACCTACAGCAGATTGCAGAGGCGGAGCAGGCTGCTGCCAACAAAGATCAGCGAGGCATGTATTCAGTGATTCGTCGCCTCAAGTCCAAGGGCAGACAAAGAGCCTCCAGGATGGCCAATCCGGATCAAACACCCATGACACCGGAGCAGGAGCTGCAGGCCGTGCTTCTGTATAGCAAGTCTACCTTCTCTTGCCTTACGGATGCCCAGGAGCCTCCCAGCTTGTTGAGTGGCCTGTCGCTGAGTGATGCAGCGTACGCAGCCCAGCTTCAAGGATTAGGACTTCGTAAGGCCGTGCCTGAGCATATTGCCCCCACTGCCATCTGGAAGCTCTGTGCTAGTGAAGTTTCGGCCATCCTTAGTCCAGCTCTCAGGACGCACTTCGGGGTAGGGCGTCAGCCTCAATTGGATGAGGACTGGACTGCAGCCTACATCACATGGCTGCCCAAGCCGGGGAAGCGGCCGGAAAAGGTGGGTGACATGAGACCCATCGGCCTCATGTGCCCGCCCAGCAAAGCCCTTGCAGGCGCACTCCGCCAGAAGCTGGCGGGAACGTTGCTGCAGCTGCGATGGCTTCCGCAATTCGCTTACACCAAAGGGCGCGGCGCAATGCACGCTCTAGTTCGAGTGCACCACCACTTTCTGACTGTATCTGACCTCCTTAAGGCCAACCGCGCGGACCGCTTTCAAAAGCATCAGGGCAACGCCCATGTTGTGGTGGTGTCAGTATGTCGCTTGATCTTTCCAAAGCATTCGACAAAGTTCACCGCCCCAAGCTGTACGCCTCAATGGCGGAAAACGGGGTTGATCGGACCGACATTTCAGTGCTGCAGAGTCTTCACCAACGTGCACAATACCGCTTCAAGGTTGGCCACCTCACGGGATCCGTTGAGACCAAAAATGGTATAAAGCAAGGGTGCAAGGCTGCTCCATATCTCTGGAGCTTCTTCTCTGTTGCCATCATGCAGCGCCTTATGCACTGCCGCTCTGAGGAGTGGATTCAGAGAGTTTGTACTCTGTTTGCAGACGATCATTGGACCAATTGGGTCATCACCTGTGAACAGGACCTACGACAGGCGGTTCAAGACATTGAGCTGGTCCTTCAGGTCTTGGAGGACTTGTCTAGAAGTCAACTACCGGAAAACAGCTATCATGATCAGACTGGAAGGACGACAAGCCAAAGCCCTCCTGAGAGAGCTCACGTATGAACAGGCGGGTGTTGAGTATCTGAGGGTGACTGTGCATGGCAACCAGAGAGGGGTGCCGATCAAGCTACAACACGAATATCTTGGTTCTGTTGTTGGCTACCATCAACGCCACAATCTCAATGTTGCCAAACGTGTTGCCGCGGCGCATGTCAAATATCTTGACATCAAAAAGGCCCTCAATGGCCGCCACCTGCTCAGCACGCAGCACCGAGCTCGGCTATGGCAAGCCTGTATCTACACTAGTGTCATGTACTCTGTCCCAGTCGTAGGTGTTACCCACAAAGGCAACAGCCAGCTGTACAAGCTCACTACTAAGCACCTTAGGGCGCTCACCCGGCAGCCTGCTCACCTTAGCCATTGCACGAATCTGGCAGTTTGGGAACAGTTGGGCCTGAAGCCACCTGCCGAGCTCGCTGTGCAACTCCTTGAAAGCTTCCTGACCGACCTGCAGTGCTCTCGCGCCTTGCAAACTGATATCACCAACACAGAGCAGCTTGCAAGCTACATCCAGGGTATGAGTAATTCTTTCAAGCAACTCCCGGCCCACCCGTCTACCAGCTCTGCAGTCTTAGAGCACCAGGGTGACAAAGTAGCTTGTCCTGAGTGTGGTCAGGAATGTGTTTCGGAAAATGCCATGCACATTCACTGCAGGCTGGTGCACAAGTATACGCCAGCACACAGCACCCGTACGCCCACTGACTTCGTACCACACATCCATGCCAAACTCGGCCTCCCGCAATGCAGTCTGTGTGACCGCAAGTTCTTCAGATGGGGTAATCTCAGGGCACACATACGTTCGGGTGCGTGTGTTGCCTTAGGAGGTGACTCCTTGATCAGGCATCCGAACGAGGATGCACAAGTACAGGCTGAAGGGCCGCCACCGCCGACTGATAGTGGCTTTTCGGCACCTCCGCTGCCAGACTTAAACCAGGATGAAGCAGAGACTGACCTGCCGCTAGTGCTTCGACAGTCCTTTCATCGCCTCTTGCCGAGCTGGGATAGCTTTCTTCGTTCGCCAGGCTCCAAACAGCTGCTTGCTTCTAGATGTGTACTGTGCAACATGTGGATTGCAGATGCCAAACACGTCAAACAGCATTATCACAAAGTTCACCATCAGGAGCACCCGGACCTGGAGGCTAAGGCTCATAACTTGTGTAAGCCGTTTCGTTCCCAGCTTGTGCGGGGCCGCGGCTGCCTCTTCTGCGGTGTCAAGGTAGGAGCTCCGGCGCAGCGGACAGTGCACTACCTTATTCCAACTCACCATAGCGGTAGCCTATTGTCAGGATGATCGGCACGGAGGACCAACAGCTGGCCGACGACATCTTCAAGGCCTGTTTTCCAAGCGGGGAGCGCCGCCTCTACCCAATCCTGCCTCGACCCCACCATGGCAGCAAGCACCGGCGGCCAACAAAAGACAGAGGTCGGATCAGGCGACCAAACCATTTGGACGCAGGGGGCCTCGCTTCCCGGCATACCAGGCAAGGATAAGCCAGAGCTCGCCCTTTCAGGCGAGCACACAACTGCAACTGCCTGCACCACCGCCGGCACCGATGAATCCAGAAGCCATGTCCTTGATCACGAGAATGCTCCTGCGACACGAGGATTCCATCAACCTGGCAGCCCTCGACAGAGGGCTGGTGGTCTTAATCAAGCAGGATCGGCAGAGCATTCTGCCCTCCATGCTCCAGGCAGCCAAGGTCTGGAGGGAGTCCGAGACGGACTCACTCGAAAGGACCCAGCCGCTCCGAACGGTTCTACTGGCATGCCTGATTCGCGAGCTCCTGCAGCGCCTGCAGACAGTCAGACAGTGTCGGCCACTCAGGAAGGACGAGCCCCGCTTATCAAGGCGGGATGGCTCGCCGAGGACGGCTGGGTTTACCAGCGCTGGAACCGCAAGGAGAGAAAACTCGTGGTGGACCAGGACCGGCAACCCATGTCTCACGACAATGCAGTGAGGACGCTCAATGCGCTCAAGCAGGGACTGACGGGAGATGTGATTCAAAGGTTCAAGGCCACGCAAGGCTTGGAGGAGATCGAGGCCTCGGGCCAGCAGTCAGCGACGTTTCTGCTGCAGGTTTCCCTCCGGGGAACCACGGCAGCCGAGGTTCACGAGGGCCTGCTAAGTCTAGCACAGAATGCTATGACTCACCTGGTGGGCATCAGCATCAAGCGCCAGTCCCCGGCACGCTCTCAGCTGGCCAATCACCTGCACCCCAGCTCCTTCCCACCTTTAGGCTCACTAATCCAAATAGCCTCTGCTACATTAACTCCTTCCTGTATGCCCTATGGCAAGTAGTCAGTCTCACTGGCCACTCCCAGGTCATGCCGAGGATTCTCCGGGGCTCACGTGAAAGGCATTGTGCCCTTCACGTTTTGGGGTTTCAACTTCTGGGTTGGACCCGACCTCAGCACCAGCATGATGTTGCAGAGCTTATAGACTTCGTTCACCCACGTCTTGCTGCAAAGGTGATCGGGGGCAGGATCGAAAGTCGTTCTGACGCCTCTGAAGGCATGCACATTCAGCCTGAGGAGGACTGCACCAAGTGTCTCCGACTTATCAGGCCGCCGTGCACAAACCTGAGCTGCAAGCTCTTATCCAGTTCTGGCATGCACAGGATCGCCTGTTTGGCATCACGGAGCCAGTGCCTTGGCTCTTCCTTCAGCTGCCGAGATTCAGGCTTCACAACAGACAGACAAAGAAAACTCAACAGCAGTATCATCATGCCGACACAGTGAGCATACCGGTCTTTCGCGACAACAACTCCTTGCATATCATTTGGCATGACTATATGGTCTTGGGTTATATTCAGCATCACGGTTCCACCATCACATCAGGCCACTACACTACTCTTCGTGTGAACGGGGCTGACTGGTGGTGCTGGACGATGCGAAAAATCCGTGCTTACTCACAGCTGAGCAGCTAGCCATTGCAAGGAGGAAGACGTATGTGATTGTGCTTGTGCTCTCGCAGCCTCTCTTAGCTGACATTACCAGTGCACCTCATCATGGCGGCCTGGCATCCACGGCGACTGGATCTCACTCCATCCGAGCTGGACTGGGCTGCGAGTCATATGCATCTACTGGATTGCCAAATTCGAGAGCTCTCGGCTGGGATGCAACGACTGCAACAGGTGTACAACGATTTGATGTACCGCACAATGAGGCTGGAGAGGCACATGGGATGGATTCGTCAGCACAACAAGTGCGTCAAAGTCGTGATGGGACCGGAGGTCATCCAGCTCAATGAACTGGATGATTGATCCCTGGACTCCGTTTTTATGTATTTAAATTTCGACAGCTTGTGCTTACGTGCACCACGGTGCAATCTTTAGGGGGTCCCGACATGTGGGCTCTCTAGCCTAGCCGCCTTTGAGCGGCCGCAGCTCAAAGAGTTGTGGTGGCGTTCGCTAGCCGAGAGGACTTTCTCGCTGCGTGGGAAGAAGAAGGATGAGGATGAGGATGACGACTATGATGACGTTGCACCTGAGGGGATCATTTGTTGGTGTTGCTGTTGTTGGTGCTGGTGATGCTTGGTCATGGCAGGTTGCCGGTACTGATGGTGGTGGACCACTACACAGAATCACCAAAATGGAATGGCGCTTGTCGGGATGATAGTGGTATGCCGATGGTCAAGAGTCACTGGTGCAGAGGAGGTTGTCTGGTGGTGCTGGTTTTAGCTAGTTAGTGTTAGAGTTGGTGCTCGTGGTGCTGGCTGCTGCGGATGGTGGTGGTGCGGCCCGCATTGCGGCCGAAGTGGTGGTGGCGGTGGTGGTTGTCGTTGTTGTGGTTATAGCCTTTGCCGTGGTTGTCGTCGTAGTCGTCGTTCAGGATGAGGGTTCTGTGCAAAATGATGATTGATGTCGGCCACGATTACAAACATGATGACGATGATGGTGATGGTGTGGGGCGCGACCTCTGACGCATTCTAAGTCGTGGTGTCGTGAGTCGGATTCTGCGGAATGAAATCCACAGGCCGAGACACAGTCGAAGGCCAGGATGCGGGCACCACCCCCATCTCGCACAGCCGCTCCTGTCCGTGACGTTGAGGACTGGTGCTGCATGGTGCTGCTGAGACTTGACGTGAGCAAGCTGCACCGCTGCGCCGCAGGTTGTGGTTCGCCATGCGGTCCAGGAGGATCATCCAGCCAACGNGTCCGTGACGTTGAGGACTGGTGCTGCATGGTGCTGCTGAGACTTGACGTGAGCAAGCTGCACCGCTGCGCCGCAGGTTGTGGTTCGCCATGCGGTCCAGGAGGATCATCCAGCCAACGAGGACTCGGGCTGGCCGCCAGCTCTCCTTGCAGGGTAGTTTCCTGAGCTGTGTCCCAGGAGGCTCTCCTGACGGTGAAGAGCAACGCGACCATGAAGAGTGTGAAGGAGGTTCACTGCTTCGGTGCACGTCCGAGCTGCTGGTGGTTTTCGGGTACCTGCGAGGCCTTGGTGGCGCACTTGGGCAAGCCCGAGTTGCTCCGATCCTGCCGCTTGGTGCAGCCTGTCGGCGAGAACGGCGCCTTCTCCTCCTTCAAGGCCAAGGGCGGAAGGGCGGTGCTGTCCGGATTTTCGGACCTTGCTCACGTCCTGTATCCTTGCAGNAGGGCGGAAGGGCGGTGCTGTCCGGATTTTCGGACCTTGCTCACGTCCTGTATCCTTGCAGGACAACGAGAAGCTGAATGGTCGCCGTGCGTTGCTGGTGCTGGGAATCCCGAGCCTGAAGCACCGCGCTGATCGAGCATGGGTTCGGTGCTCTCGCATTGACCTGTTTCCGAGGCCAGCAGGCGAAGAGCCAGCCGAAGATGTGCCCGCGGAGAAAAGCTTGCAGGCGCTCGGAGCATCGCTTCCCTGCAAAAAGGTTCCCTNATGTGCCCGCAGAGAAAAGCTTGCAGGCGCTCGGAGCATCGCTTCCCTGCAAAAAGGTTCCCTGTTCTGTGATCCGTGTGGTGAGGCCAGCCCGGAGCCGCGCAGCAAGCCGGAGGTGGGCAGATGCGGAAAGAGCTTTGACGAGCTTTGCCTTTTTCCCGTGCTTTGCTTTGCAGGCGAAGGTGGCCGCTCCCCTGCCACCGAAGCTCTCGATCTCGCAGACTCTGGCCCTTCAGCACCTCGGCAGGCACAGGTTGCGAAAAACCATAAAGGATAAAGGAGTTTCTTGACGCATTCGATGAACCAACAGGGCTGCAT
This sequence comes from Symbiodinium sp. clade A Y106, assembly GCA_003297005.1. Classification (NCBI taxonomy): domain Eukaryota; class Dinophyceae; order Suessiales; family Symbiodiniaceae; genus Symbiodinium; species Symbiodinium sp. clade A. Next base: position 27,082 of record BGNK01003376.1, on the reverse strand, counting down.
GGCATATTTCAGTCAGAGACTTACGCGTGATTGATCGCCAAGGCGCGACCTGTTGCAGGGCTTCTCCGACCCAGAGTTCCAGCAAAAGCGCAAGGACCAATGCAAAGCGATTGTGCAGGATGTGCAAGTGAGCCGCATGTCTCGTGACGGAGGAATTGGTCGCAGCTCTTCGGCCGACGGCTCAAGTCGAACGGTACTCTCTGCATCCCTCTGCCTGCAGGGTCGCATACGGTCGCAGATCGTCGTCTCTAAGCTGTGGCAAGGCAGAGCGAGCCCAGAAAGTTCAGCGCCGAGCGGCAGAAGCTCTTCCTCACGGTTCAGNATCCCTCTGCCTGCAGGGTCGCATACGGTCGCAGATCGTCGTCTCTAAGCTGTGGCAAGGCAGAGCGAGCCCAGAAAGTTCAGCGCCGAGCGGCAGAAGCTCTTCCTCACGGTTCAGACACTTGCCTGAACCACTGCACGGGCTTGACAGAAGATGCCGGAAGCCACGCTGCCGGCAGCGGGTAGTCGCTGAGGAAGGTGGTGCTTCCCAGATATGGCTTCGAGGGCAGCCCCAAGGCCGTCGCAGCCATCGCCCCGTGGCAGTCACACTTCTGCAGTCTCCAGGGCGTGTTCGACATGCTCCAGCAGTTCGACCGCCCGGAGATCACCTCCAACGCCGAGTTCCAGCAGCAGGCTTGCCTCGTTGTGAGCAGGCAAGCTAAAGATATCTTTACCTGGATGTTCGGCTTGATGTCTCCCTTGCCAGACTAGCTGACCAGGTGATAGTGGGGAACAGGTAGCATGCGTTGCTATTTCATCCCAAAGAAGCTCCCTTAGTTTCCGTTTCGGTCGTGCCGAAGCATAGCTGAATTGGCCTCGCACTTGCTTGCCAGTCCTGCTGACAGTCTGTGCGGGAAAGCTGTCGTGAGACGTGTTGTTGTATTAGATGTGAGATTTGTTGGTTCAGGGTGCCGTCCTCAACCATCTCCTCTTCGCGGAGGAGATGGCAGAGCCTGCAGAAGCAGCTGCTTCGGCCATGCAGGTTGGGAATGAGCCGAAGCATACTAGCAGCATCATTGTATTGCAGTGGGAAGCAGAGGCAAGTTGCACGAAAGGGATCCATCATGGTCATGGAGCATGCGCATCAATTCCACAGGCCGAGACACAGTCGAAGGCCAGGACGCGGGCACCACCCCCATCTCGCACAGCCGCTCCGGTCCGTGACGTTGAGGACTGGTGCTGCATGGTGCTGCTGAGACTTGACGTGAGCAAGCTGCACCGCTGCGCCGCAGGTTGTGGTTCGCCATGCGGTCCAGGAGGATCATCCAGCCAACGNACGTCCTGTATCCTTGCAGGACAACGAGAAGCTGAATGGTCGCCGTGCGTTGCTGGTGCTGGGAATCCCGAGCCTGAGGCACCGCGCTGATCGAGCATGGTGTCGGTGCTCTCGCATTGGCCTGTTTCAGGCCAGCAGGCGAAGAGCCAGCCGAAGATGTGCCCGCAGAGAAAAGCTTGCAGGCGCTCGGAGCATCGCTTCCCTGCAAAAAGGTTCCCTGTTCTGTGATCCGCGTGGTGAGGCCAGCCCGGAGCCGCGCAGCAAGCCGCAGGTGGGCAGATGTGGAAGGAGCTTTGACGAGCTTTGCCTTTTTCCCGTGCTTTGCTTTGCAGGCGAAGGTGGCCGCTCCCCANGTGGTGAGGCCAGCCCGGAGCCGCGCAGCAAGCCGCAGGTGGGCAGATGTGGAAGGAGCTTTGACGAGCTTTGCCTTTTTCCCGTGCTTTGCTTTGCAGGCGAAGGTGGCCGCTCCCCAGCCACCGAAGCTCTCGATCTCGCAGGCTCTGGCCCTTCAGCACCTCGGCAGGGTCGGGGCAGGCGGGGCTAATGGCCGACGCATACAAACAGGAGAGGTTTTATCTACAATTGTGACTTGCATGCCTTTGCTTTTCAGGTACCACTGCTTGGTTGATCAGGTACTTTACAAAGCGCCAGAAGTGTTTGGCATATTTGGCAGTTGCTGTGCTGTTCTTTGTCCTTGTGCTTGTACGGCATGCAGCGGCGAAGCCTGGCATTGGAGGTGCGGCCTTCGCCATACTCCTTGCAATCCAGGGGAGGCGCTAAGCCGCGCCCGATCGCAGTGGGTGCTTCAGCTTCGTTACCAACTGGCCTCGCCCACGGCCGGTGGTGCGGGCCATTGGAGGGCTTCCTGCGCTGGCGTTGTCCGCTCTCTCGCCGAAGCCGTGTCTGTTGTTTTAGAAGGTTTGAAGGGCCAAAACCTGGTCGTCAGCAAGGGGAAACGCGTGTGGCAGCTAGAGCACCTCGAATGACCCAGCCTCCTTCAGGAAGCATGGCAGAGAGGGAGGAAGCGGTTGGTTTGTCTTTGGTTAACATTGCTGCTACCGTGCGGGACGACAGTTCCGTGCTGCAGTCCTTGGCCCGAACAGGCTGGTGTTTCTCTTCAAAGGCCGTGCGCGAGGACGCTGGAAAAGCACTTAAGCGGCTGGCGTCGCTGGCTTCTTTTCTGTAGAGCTTCTGGAATTCAGGCCGGTCGTCCCGAGTGTCGCGCAGTCTTGGATTTCTTGGACGGGCTAGCTGAAGGTTTGTGACCGAGGGAGCCGTCGTTCATATATCACTCGAGGAGTGATATATGCCTTGGGGTTCATTGCGCACAAGTTGGCCTTGAACGCATTTGATGAACTCCTTCGTGGCCCGGTGGTAACAGCTTGGCTGTCCGCGCAGAAGTGGCGCCGACTTGCTCCGACCGAGGCTCTGCCTCTTCCCCAGTCTTCCCCTTCTTGCCGTGTGTGAGCTGGAGCATGTTGTGCTGCAATGCGACGAGTTGGTGGAGCGTTTTCTAATGGGTTGCTACCTGGTTATGCTATGGTCTGGGCTACGTTTCTCCGATGCGAAACGGACTGAGCTATCTTCCTTTCAGGTTGCAGACTGCTCTTTGCGGCGGTGGTGTTGGAGAAGTAAGACGTGCCCCACAGGGCTTGTTTGGGGTTGCCAAATTTCGGGGGCCACTGGCAACGGGCGCAGTGGCTGGACGCTGAGCTTTTGAACGCACAATGCCCTGCGCGTGACTTCCTCGAGCGTGACTTCCTCAGGGGGCAATGGCTTATACCACGGCCTTAGCGCACTTGCGGTGCTGTTAGGTCAAGTATACTTTCTTGGCAGTGGAGGGGGCGCGCAACTTCAGTATGCACAGCCTGAAGACTACGCTCTACAGGCAGATCCAGGTCGGTGTGTGCCACCGTCTGCGAAACTCTTTTGGGTGCGTAGAAAAGTATCGCCGTGATGATGCCGGCTTTGCGATGTCAGCGGGCAGTCATCCGAGCAATTCGGTCTGGGTGGGTGCCATGTACCGCTTTGGCCCGTGGCACTGTGGCTGTGGCACAAAGGGACCCTATTGCTGCCGCCTGGCAAGAGCAATGCCTGCTCCAAAGTCACGCTGTGTCCATGGTCTCTGACCTTGAGGATGGGCCTGTAGCGGATTCGGGCCCGTGGATTTTGTTGGTATCATCGTGCTGTGCAGGGCGACCCTTCGGCAGTGACAGGTGCAGATTCTGCTTATGGCAAAGCTTGCCGGCCGAGTGGCGTGTTGGGAGATCCTTATGAGGTCCGTACATTGGACCCAGGGCTGGAAGGGTGTTGCGCGTGCCGTCATAGCGCGTGCTTTGGCGGGTCACATGGCGCATAGTTGTAGTGAAGACTCACAGTCAACATGGTATTTATGCAGCGTGTTGCAGCACTTTGGGTGCTTTGCTTGGACTCCTGAGTGAGTCCTGGCGGGTTTGTATTGGAAGGATGGCTTTTCCGATTGGCAGCGGGGACTTTGGGTGCATTGCTTCCGGCTGATGCACAGGTGTCTCAGGCCCTTGGGTGCTTCAGGCGCCCTCAACGGGGTTATATATTGAGTTGCTACACAGGCGTCGCGCGGGCATGTGTCCTTGTACAGGTTGCAGTGTATAGTGTGTGCGCGTTTCTGTCGTGCCTTGGATTATTGTCGATTGCGTTGACTGCTTGCGTGTCGGGTGTGTGCAGCCTGAGCGATATTTGGTCTCAGCTGCGTGCGTCAGTTGCTTGCTGCTTTCTTCTCTTGCCTGTGCCGTAAGCGGGTGTGGCTTCATGGAGGAATCAAATGGTGGATGCCGGCGTGTCAGAAAAGCTGGCGGGTGCAGTTGTGAAGCTGGGGTATTGTTTTGTGGCGTGTTTGTGGATCAGAACGCCTTTGAGTCATGGCTGGGCAAGCTGCGGGGCAAGTTGGAGACTGCAGAGTCAGAGGATGAATGGAGTACACACCCATTGGCTGCCAGACTGTGTATTTTCTGGAAGAACTGCCAGAAGCTCCCTCTGATTCCCGTTGGGGGGATGAGTCCCGGCGTTCAGACTCCTTCGTTGGCTTTAGTGCCTGCTGCCGGAGGTGGCTCCCGCTTGACGCCGAGTGATCATGAACGATTCAAGCGTCAGCTCGAGAAGGACTACACATCTGTGGTGGTCACCGCAGAGACGATGCCAGTCCGGTGCTACTTGAAGCGATCTATCAGCAGAAGCAGGACAAGGTCTGGGAGTGGCTTCCGTGGTGCCATCCTTAGCGAAGAACAGCTTCTGGAGGTCAAGTCGCGGCGCAGCAAGACAGCGTCGGACGTGCAGCCCGACGAGCGGGACCTGACTTGGTGGGAGGTGTGCAGCACATCCTGGAGACCCGGGCACACGCTTTCGCGATGGTCGATGCGTGCCACCTTCACTCATGGAAAGTGTACGTAAAGAAACTCACGCACTTCTACGCCAGGATGCCAGCCGAGCATTTTCGCCCGCCCTCCGTGTTAGAGGCAGAGGCGGCGGACCGTGCTGTTTTGGAAGAAGTGTTTCAGCTGTGCTTCTCCGGGCACACATTGAGCGATGCCGTATCCCGCGTGATCGTGGATCGCGATATGCTTCGGCGTGTTGATCTTAGTCGAGAGGCCAAAGATCAGCAAGGTGGACCAGCCGGACAAGGTGCAGGCTGTGGGCAAGAAAGCCCATGGATGCAGCAGCAGCGGGTCACGCGCCTGCAAGGCTTGTGCGCAATGGTGAGTGCTGGGATTGGCTTGAGGGGCATTGCGTTGCACTTCTACAAGTCACATCATGCGGCTGTGTGTCCCTGCCAACAGTGAAGACAGCAGTTGCTGCCTCTGGAGGAGCCAGAGCCAGGGAGTGTGCAGCGTGGCAAATCAGGCTATGCTGGGCGTGAACATGAGTTGCAGCTATCTTTTCTGAAAGATAGAAGGTGGCAGTGCGCTGCTGGTGTTGCGGAGTTGCGGAGGGCCAGCCCTTCACGCTTGACATTCGGGGCGCCTTGCTTGGATGTTTGATGTTTGAGGGATTGCGATGCGCTGACCTTCCTAAGATATTGCAGCGAGGCGTGCCTATTCCACCCTCCGGTGTTTGGCGTCCAGTGGAGCGTCGCGGCCATGTTTGGAGTTGTCCGTGCATGACGAACCTGGTCATCTGCGTCAGATGACCCGGAGTGTCTGATGCGCCTCGTCCACGCAGACATCGATGCCGGGTTTGCAGAATGGTTACCGGGTGGACTTGCAGAGCCAAAGGCGCGGTTTGGTGTGCCGCTGGTAAGCTGGGCCTTGTAAAAAAGGAAGGGTCCGATCCGCGGTTGGTGGGCGACAACGCTATTTCTCACGCAGACTTGCTGTGCCGCATCATGGAGAAGGTTGAGCTCCCCTGTGTCTGCGTTCTTGTTATACGGTGGACTGCCTTTTCCTTGAATGTGGCCAAGGCGCACAAAGGCATTCGTTTTTTTCCAGCTAAACGTGGGTATTCCATCTTTGTGGCTGCCGACCGGAGCGGCAAGAAGCATTGGTTTGTCTACAATACAGCGCATTTCGGCGCTTCCTGGGCAGGGTCATGGCGGGCGCGTGCCGCCGCTGCATTTGTCGCTGTGCCCACGTGCTTATTCGTGGAAGTCATTTTCTCGTCATCATGAGGCACCTATTCTGGCTCCTGCGGGGCTGCGTTGGTCGCGACCATGGCCGGTTATGTGGTTTTATGCGCTGGCTAAATTAAACCAAAGCTACGTTTACAGTGTTTAGATTGTGCGCAGATTGAGGGGAATGCAAGCGTGTTGGACGATTTCCTCGCAGTGGCGCTTCCTCGCAGCAAATCCGATGCTCAACCTGGCGGGTGCTTGAAATGTCAAAGAGAGCACTGGCCTGCAGGCGTGACCTTTTGACAACCAGAACGCGAACTGGGAGGATTTGGACCAAGTTTTCCAATCCTTCCGAGTCACAGGAGAGGGGGTGCTCAATACAGATGAAACGCGCGTAGTCGCGTTATTTTATGAGGTTGTGGAAGCCAACGTGCCTGTCCAATCGGCCACCTCTGCAGGAATACTTGGCGCGGCAGCTGCAGACGCTTTTGCTGACGGTGACCAGGCTGGATCAGGAGGCTGGTGGATCGAGCCTGGTTGAGCTCCATCAGTATTTTTCCATATCTGTCCAGCTGCGCGATTTGCCTGTATGGTTTCTCAAGACGTTGGAAAAAATGGCGTCCGAAACTTCAGTTGCTCGAAGCCTTGGCTCAGCTGGTGTTATCGGAGTGTAGATGCTCCTCAATGGCCAGGTCAGACGAGTTGGTTGGCCTTGCGACAGGCGTGTGATAACTTGGGCGTGGTTGGTGCTTGCAGAAAGGGCCTTTCCCTCAAGGAGCTGTTGGCGTCAGTATTGCAGTCGGCTGGGCGGTTCTGCGCTGAGCAGGGTATCGACTTGCTTTTATTGCCGGGATACGCAACAACTGGGCAGATGCATTGTCGCGAGGGTCTGCATTTGCTCCTGCCTTTTGGCGGCAGTTGGACTTGGGTCGTAGCGTGCACCCGGATTGGAGACGCTTGTTGGATCTGGGAAGAAACCCTGCCTTGCAGCGTGCGCAGTGAAGGCCCAAGCGCCTGGCTGAGACATGCTATTTGTATGTTTGCAGTGGCGAGTGCTCCCTCTTGAGTTGCGGCACGACATGTGTGTGTGTGTGGATTAAGTCTGCCCATCCGCGCGTTGGTTGGGGGCGTTGGTTTCGGCGGCATGGGCGATGGCCGCGGCTTTGCTTTGGCTGGAAACTTGACTCTGAAAGGAAAGGGGCATGTGTCCATTCGAAGAGTTGATACATTGGCAGCCAAAAACAAGAGTCGCCCATGAGGTTCTATCTACAATTGTGACTTGCATGCCTTTGCTTTTCAGGTACCACTGCTTGGTTGATCAGGTACTTTACAAAGCGCCAAACGCGTTTGGCATCCGCCCGCCTTCCCCAGCGTGGGTGCGGCTGGACGCGCGCGTGTACGCCGCATAGGGCATATTTCTTTCGGCCCAGAGGCAGAAAAAGGGGCATGTGCCCATTCCCAAGAGATGACACATTGGCAGCCAAAAAAAAGTCGCCCATTCCTGGCAACTGGCCTAGTACCTTTGAGTGTATAGGGGTTGAGGGTTGCGGAAAATTGTAAAAAAAAAAGTTGACGCATTCGATGAACCAGAAGGGCTGCATGGCATATTGTAGTTAGTCAGAGACTTACGCGTGATTGACCGCCAAGGCGCGACCTGTTGCAGGGCTTTTCCGACCCAGAGTTCCAGCAAAAGCGCAAGGACCAATGCTCAGCGATTGTGCAGGATGTGCAGATGAGCCACACCGTGTCTTGTGACTGAGGAATTGGTCGCAGCTCTTCGGCCGACAGCTCAAGTCGAATGGCACTGTCCGCATCTCTTTGCTTGCAGGGTCGCATACGGTCGCACATCGTCGTTGTTAAGCTATGGCAAGGCAGAGCGAGCCCAGAAAGTTCAGCGCCGAGCGGCAGAAGCTCTTCCTCACGGTTCAGAAGCTTGCCTGAACCATTGCACGGGCTTGACAGAAGATGCCGGAAGCGGCGCTTCCGGCAGCGGGAAGTCGCCGAGGAAGGTGGTACTTCCCAGATACGGCTTCGAGGGCAGCCCCAAGGCCATCGCAGCCATCGCCCCGTGGCAGTCGCACTCCTGCAGTCTCCAGGGCGTGTTCGACATGCTCCAGCAGTTCGACCGCCCGGAGATCACCTCCAACGCCGAGTTCCAGCAGCAGGCTGACCGAGTCGAAGAGTGTCCGAGACGAGCTGTCGTGAGTGTCTAAACGTTTCGTCACTGCTGTGTCTCGTAGGGTGCTGTGCTGAACGAGCTCCTTTTCGCCGAGGAAGTAGCGGCACCCGGCAGTCAGGACCGACGAGAGACTTGAAAGGGCCGGGGCAGGGTCCGCAGGGTGCTGCTTAAGCAGGACTCTGCTCAAGAGCTGAACGCAACAAAGGAGGCCAAGAGTGTTCATGGAAAGGGCTGACTGTGGTACGAGATGTGCCAGGTCCAAGTACGTGTCCGCAGGGCTGGAGACAGCGTCACTTCCGAGGAGGTCTTGCTTGTCACAGCAGTCAAATCACGGCTTCGGACGTGGGGTTGTTCATTCTGCCCATGCCAGCGGCAGGTTTACGTGACGGTTGCCAGCACCGTCTCAGACCTCAGTCTTTGTGGCTCATGTCGGCTCCACATCGGTATTGAAAAGCTGCGGCCTGAGGCATCCATGCGTGACGTCCGGGCAGCTGCAGCCACAGAAGCACATGTTGAGAATTTGCCATGATCTCGTGCCTTGCTGCAGGCAGTTGCAGAGAAGTGCAACAACCCGGCATTCCTTCAGAGAGCCAGCTTCTCAAAGGAAGAGACCTTGTGCTCGCATGTAGCGCTTGAAAGTTGATCGGCATCATGCTCATGATGCGTCGGAGCGCTTTGACTGAGAGACGAAGTCAAAGGAAGCAAATCCGAGAAAGTCTTGAAACTGAAACTCTGTCTTGCTGAGCAGCCAAGAACATCAGCACACATTCCGAAAGTGTGCAGCCATCCGAACTCGATGTCTTGATTGACATATGCCGCGAGCTACCTGTACCTGTGCATTTCGAAGTTTTCGTGCGGGCTGGCGGTGTTGCATGGCACTGCATGGCAAGTGCAGTGCTGCTGCCAGTGCCCGCAGGTTCTCAGTCAGTCCGTCAGTCCGGCTAGTCAGTCAGGCAGTCAGTCGGTCAATCAATCAATCAATCATCCAACCAATCGTCAATCATTCAATCAATCATTCAATCAATCAATCAATCAATCAATCAATCAATCAGCCATGGCTTCAAGACACGCAGCAGTATGGCACCTGTACAGATAGGGAAGGTTGTTTTGCTTGAAGAGATCGCCTTGTAGGCCTTTGGCAAATTGAGATTGACGCAGTTGAAGCGTTGAAGTGCAACGGCTTTGCTTGGGGTCTTGTCCAGGCCAAGCTGGTGAGAAATCGGGTGTAATCCTCGGATTGTCGCTTTTCCGAATTGGCGACCTGTTTCTTTGCCGTTCTGCAGGGAGGTGTTCTCGTCGGCTACCAGGACTCCGAACCAATCCGAGGCCGACGCAGGCCACGAGTTGCGGCGCGTGACGGCCATGTGGTGGTTTGCCCTTCAATGTGTCGATCTCAGAGGCTCTTGTTCTTGGGCCCATCACTTTGGCGGGATGGTGACGTCGGAGACGAGGCACGGCTAGCGACGTGAATTGTTCTTGTTGCATGCTGACGACTTTTCCTGACTACGGCCCTACAATGACATATGGCCATGTCGGCTCAGAGTGGGAGAAAGCCGAACGGGTGAGCTGCGGGCCCGACGACGCGCAAGGCTGATAATCATTTGATTCTGGCGTTTCGTGTGTCGCCGAAGCCCGGTTTTTGAAGACAGGTTTGCGAGCATGCGCAATCGTGGACCAGGAAAGTGGCGAGAGTGGCGTTGGGGTGGTACTGTGGGCCCGGCGAGTTTCCTCGACGAACCCTTATCCGTGGCCGCTGTAGCCATGATGGGGTCTGTCTGCCGGTCGAGACATTGTGCCAGGTCGTTCCCCTGTATCCCCTGGAAGGCCCTCCGCCGCTGCGACCTGAGCTGAAGGGACAAAAGCCAGGGGAGGCTTCCTTGCGAGTGTTGCAAGGACCGATCCTCTGGACCCATCTGTCAGCAAACCTTTGAGCTGGGCACTGAGCTTCTGAAGTGGGCAGGACCGGCGGGCATTGGATGTGCACTTGACGAGGCGAAATTGCGCACTTGACGATCACCAAACTCACGGTCAGCTGAGTTTCCCAGACGTGAGCATCGTGAGCCTGAGCCTTTCAATTGTGTGCGGAGTTCGGTCCCGTGGAGGCGAAGAACTGCCAGGCGAAGCTCACGGATGGCATTGCAGAAATGGTGAAGACGCGCGAATCCCAGATTCCGACTCTCTGGACTGCGCCATCTCGTGCTCGACGAGGCCGGACTCTCCCGGTGGTCGCTTCAATGAAGGCAAACTGCGCCATCTCTTCAAGGCAGCAGCTGCCGGCTCTTCCAAAGTTGAGCTGCATTTGCTGCAAGGAGACAGCAATTGCCAACCTTTCTCCGGAGGACTGATTTTTCGGTTTCATCGGCACTTGAGGAGATTAACTTTAAGGTTGCACGGTTGCACACTGTCGGGAAACCTTTGTGAGGTTTTCGGTTCGGGTTGTGGACATCGGGAGAGTTCCTTAGGCAGGATGTGGTTTGGATGATAATTATGACAGGTGCTGTAGCACAGCATGATGTCTCTGCAGCAATGATTATTGTCTCCATGCTGCTTACGTGATCAGGAAGTCGAAGAGATCTTTCCGGCGTTTTGGCCTGAGATGCACAAGGAACCGTCTCAGACAGAGACAGAACGGAACTGCCTTCCAGATGCTTGACATACTGTCCACAAGGCCTGTTGCAGCTGATCCACCGAGCAGAAGTGGGTCTCGACGACCCAGCAAGCCTGAGCCTTGTTTCGGGCTTCAACTTTCTTCGCTGAATCTGTGTGGGTGTCAGGTCTGGTTCGCGCAAGGCGAGCAAGGACACAAACAGCTGCTGGCTGCCTTAGTAAGCCTTTTCGTTTGGGACTTCAGCTCAGGACAAGCTGACCACGGAAGGCTGACTTTGCACATAACTTCGCCTGTAGCCGTGCTGTCCGACAAGCTTCAGACGCTGTGCTGCTGCGCGGTTTCACCCTGGAGCAGCTTTCGAGCTTCGAGATGGTAAGTGTGCCCTCAAGGAGCTGTAATGCTGAACAGTGGACGTGCTACATTGTCACTCGCCGCTGCTTCTTAACCTTGCAAAGAGACCTCTGGTGCATGACCTCGCGAATCAAAAGTGCTGGAAATTTGGCGTCTGCATCACGACTGGCAAGCGAGATCGAACCTGAAGCCAGGCACCGTCCGCTGGCGATTCTGACAGTGAGGCCGCTGAGCTGCCTCCGATAAGTTAGCTGGGTGCTCCGGATTTTGGCAGCGCACGGTTTGTGGCAGGAAGCGGACGGTGCAGCACCTGGAACCCTATCGCTGGAGAAGGCAGAGCAGAGAACTGCCGTTCGGATTTCCACCAGCCAACCTTCGAAGGCACGCCGCTTCCTTCACAGGGTCAAAGATGCTTGTGCCAGCCGGCAGCCCGGAAGCTGTCCCCACTCAAAGCCGACAAAGCGCGAAGTGCTGCAAAAGCCAGAGAGTCACATGTGCTGCATCTTAGTCTTGCACTGCCCGAATCCCCCCCGAGGCCAGAGCTTCCAACAGTCAGTTTCGGAGCTACGGGCCCGTTGGCTCCTCGGCTTCGTGCGGTCTCTCGGGAATGTTGGCGCTTTACAGCGGCAAACGGCCATGCACATGGCAGTGCAGGTGCTCGGCAACGAGGAGAGACGACGGGCACCAGAATGGCCGTGGGGACTCTCTTCATTGCGGCCTGTCAGAGCATTCTCAGGACCGCCAAGTGTGCCCTTCCTGCTGCAGTTTGGCATTTCTCTACAGCTCTTGACACAGGAAGTTCGGCTTCGGCATTGACCGCTCTACTAGCTGCGTTTTGCTTTGTTGAGATGGACCGGGCGCAAAGCAAGCTGCCTGCGATCGCCAGGTCAAGGATATGAGCAGATGTTCACCGCGATCTTCCCACATGGGCAGGACACGTGACCCAAGTGAAAGCAGCAGAACTTCTAAAAGCTGCAGCAAGAGTGTCTTGCCATAGGATCCAACAATTCTGGCGCTGGCTTCAGATATCGAGAAATTGCTGGGTTCGCCCCTAATGTCAGCTGCTCCTAGATGCGATACGGCTGCTTGCTTGCTGGTCTGGGGGCACACAATCATTTCGAAAACAGCTGCGAGGCAGGCTACAGGCACAATGTAATCGGCTGCAGCATGTCAGGCGTTCCAGTTGGATCCTGGTTTGGTTTGTCAAATGATGGCATCCAGGACAATTTGTCAGAGACTGTTTGCATGAGGGTATCTTAAATATTGTAGAGCTGCGCCGATGTTGCGGTTCTATACCCTTAGTGCCCAGTACGTGGACGAATCAAGTCTGGAAAGGACGGATCCGGACAGCTGAGCCGTGACGAGGAACCTCTGTTGCAAGCTTTCACCTTGTTCAGGGTCGGACATAGGGCCATCGCCCAGGCGCGGCAAGTCGTGACTGAGATTCGACGCCTGCCGGAGGGCCCAATTGCACTCACATGGAGTCACCATGCAAGTCAGCCGTTTGCACATGAAGGGTCGGTTCGCCCACCTTCCAGAAAGAGGTCGTCGCCATTCGGGATGGTCGCACACTCAGAGCCATGCGCAAGCGTGAACCGGGCTTCATGGGCATTCAACAGCGTCGGCAAGGAGTCCGCAGCAGAAGCGGGAGCCTACAAGAAGTCAGCCAGGAGGTCCGGGCGTTTCAGGGGTTCGTCGATCGTGCTTGGATCCCCAGCGAGGTTTACATGCCTTTCTACCGGTTGGTGAGACCTATTACGCTGGCTTTCCGCCTGGGTCACCGGCCTTGGAGATGAGGGCCAGGGCTTGCCTGTGTTGCCCATGGCCCCTGCCAGAAAGGCGGAGATCCCCAGTGTATGGATCCCAGACGGCCGTGAGAGCCTTGAGTCAGGAAATCTCTCGGCTGTCGCTGCCAAGGCTTGTCGCGGATGAGCGCAGCTCTGGCTCCGCACATGGAGGATGCCCAGCTTCGTTCTGCCGTCCGACAGGCACGTGCACACGCGCGCGCTCTCAGCTCAGAAGCTCTCTACCTCCTCACATGCTACAGGTCGAGACATCCTTCCTGCACACGCACCCTGGAGCATTCTTCGCGACTTCACAGGATGCGCCCCAAGGCAGTCTGGAGGCATCAGCTTCGGTTTCATTGTGTTGAGCGCTCGGGCAGCAGGCTTTCTGAAGTGCGCGCGGTACGTATACGTGCTTTCTGCAGAACAGGAATTTTATGAATATGTAGGATGCGTTGCAGAATTGGGATTTTCAGGATACGCATGCCGAACTGTGTTCCGTTCGTTAGCTCTTTCATCCTGACAGTCCGAACATGAAGCCGTTTGGCAAGTCAAGAATCTCGGCTTCTCAGGGGGGCTCGGTAAGCGTCCTTGCCACTTCCACTTGGAGTTCACGCTGGTCAGCGCTCCAGCCTAGGAAGCAACGTTCCAAGGCCTGCAGATACAAAGAACCATGACTAGGCAGGCACGCCGCCGGCAAAAGCCGGCAGAAGGGCAAGACAGCGCTCCATCCTCGCGGGCGGAAGTTCTTGCGACGAGGGCTCTTCCCCCGACAGTCTCCCATCATTGAGAAGAGTCACAGCAGGAGGCAAAGATCCCAAAAGGCAGTTCTGAGTCAGTGCCAATACCATGATCCTGTTGTCGTTTTGTGGACTGTTGGGGTTGTGCAAGGCCATTTGCATTCAAATGTACCGTTTTACGAGCGCCAGGCCACCGTGAAGATACGCATCCGACATGCCGTCAGTGGAGCTGAGGCGCATCTGTGTGAAAAGTCCTGCAAGAAAGTGATGAATCTGTATCTGTTCACAGCAGAAGAATGTAGTGCAGTGCCTGAGCATCCGGAGGTCGCTTGATAGTAGACACAGCATAAGACAATCACAATCTTTTCAATACCTCTTGGCATCTTGTGCTTCAGCGCTTTGAGGTGCCCTTGACCGTCCCAGCTTCATCTACGATGGGAGACATCCGGGAGGCCTTTTGCTCCCCAAGCTCCCGGGTGCATTCTTGGGGTGGCTTACCAGCTAGGCGCTGGCGAAAGCAGTTCCCAGCCCCAGCTTCTCGCTGTGCATGTCATGTCTTCGGATCTTTGCCGGCGCGAGTGATGCCTGATGCAAGTTCGCAGCTCTGAAACAGGAGCAGTTATGCTTTCCGCAGGAATCAGGCTTCTTGTTCAAGTTCGGGGGGTAGATAGCCCAGTGATGCGGTAACGATCCTCGCGTCCGGGGAGTCGAAACGAGCTGGAGCCCCAGCATGGTGTACAGAAGACTTGAAGGCTGCGATTAGCGGAAGAGAACATGCCACAAGCAGCTAGCGTCACTGTGCTCGGCCATTTGCCGTGCAGTGGGGAAGTTTGGCTACAAAACTTGTTGAGCCTCTAGTTGGCGGTTCTCGTGGACTGAGGCATGAAAAGCATTGGGAGAATCCTAATGAGCCCCTTTGGGGGGAAAGACGGAGCAAAGTCGCCGACTCGAAAGTCGAACCAACAAGGCGAGCGCAGCGATTAGAAGGCATTGCGCAGAGTGTGGGGTGGGTGTCTGTGTGTGTGTGTGTCTGTGTGCTGCAGGTGGACCCAAACTTAGTCGGTCAAACACTGCCTCTTGGCTGCCAGGGTGCCAGGGCCGGGACTTAAGAGGGACTTCGGCCCAAAGTGTTAAAGTGTTTGTCCGAGGCTCCATCCCTGCCGGACGCGGAAGTCAAGCGTCCCAGTGGGCAGAAAGCAACTGTCCCTAAAGACACTCCGAAGTGGCTCCTGGTCTGAAGCGGCTAACGGTGTGGCCAAGTATTTCGAGACTCTGATCCAGGGCCTTTCCGGGCCTTGAAGAATTTTCTTGCAGCTGCATCATCGGGGCCGATTTGCTTTTGGGTAGCGCTGTGGGCTCTGGATGCATTACTTTAAAGTCGAGCACGGGTCGGGATGAGTCCCGATGAGGCATGTTTGAAGCCGTGCATTCTCACACCCGCTGCGCATTCCCACGTGTATCGGGGGGTTTGGGCCGAGAAGCAGAGCCGGCCCAACATTCTCAAATTTTGCGTCCGCATACTTCTCAAACGCTGAACCTGAACCTAGAGAGCGACCTCTCCATGTGCATGCCTCCACCTGTGCCGGCCCCTCAGGCCCTCTCTGCATTCTCTCACGGTGTATGTCGAACCCCAAGCGAGTTTCCGTGACTCACACTCGCGCTGCGTAGTCCTACGCTGTCATGGGCGGTTCAGGCTCCTTAGCCGACCCGCTACTCCCGACGTCCCCCTCTGCAATTTGGAAATAATGGCACTATGTACACGATACTTTGTACTCTTCGCAAATTAACAATTCCATAGATGAGTCAAAGACAGATCTACATAGAATTGCAAGAGCTATGTTTCTGTACCTGTCTTTTCTAGTTATGGTTATATTCATAAGAGCAATCAAAACATAGTGTGAATATAATACATGGAAAATATGAACATGCAAGACAATCTACAAAACCTATCGAACAATGTTTATATGAGATAAGATGCGAATATGATACGTGTTTAACCTGGAGTACATTGGCTTACGTGTTGTTTAGATATGCATTTGTTTTTGTTGTGAAACACACGTGTGTGTGCAGTAACAACCGCAAAACGGCGAACGCCGCTAGCACTCGGCTCCGAACCGACGTCCGGTTTTAAGCTTTCTGCTAGCAGCCTTCAACCGACGCCATGTCGGCAGAGCAGATCCCCGTCAAGGCGGCCCCGACGGTGCGCAAGGCGCCGCCACAAGTGCCCACGGTCCCGACGGCGGGACAGCCTGAGGTCGGCCTTCATGTGGCGGTCCAGCAGTTCCTGGCCGTGGTTCGGGCCGGACGGCGTGGCGGCTGGCGGGCCTGGGAACCCTTGGTGGCGCAAATCGGCATGGAAGACCGCACGGCGCTCATGGAGTTCGTGGCGGTCATGTCGATGGTGCCTCCGGCGAATGCGCCGACGGCCGGCCAGATCCAGGAGCACATGTCGACGATC
>BGNK01003375.1:40602-58615 GCA_003297005.1 Symbiodinium sp. clade A Y106 | reverse complement strand
CTGCAGCCACCGCAGCCGCAACCGGGAAAGCCACCGCATCCGCTGCATCCTCCGCACCCACCGCAGCCGCCGCAACCGCTGGCAGCACCGTGGCCCCAGCCACCCTTGCCCCAGCCGTCACCTGCCCAGCAGCTGAAACGCACAAGAGTCGCAACAGCACACTGACATGTCACATCCACGCTCTCAAACTCTCTCTATGACAGAACGTGCCAGAGCGCCTTTCCCTCCTTTCCTTGACCGATCAGCCGGCCGTTCTATCTTGATCTCTTCTGCATCCCCTGGCAGTAGTCGGAGGCAGTCGCGCAGCAAAAGCAGAGACGCGGCATGGCCGGCATGGCCTGGTCGAAACTTAAACGCGACCATGCCAGAGATGCAGGCTTCAGCCTGGCCCAGTTGTTGCCGGTGCTTTGGGGAGGACATGATCTTGACATCGCTCTTGGGGAGCGGAGTGCCTTTGCTAGAATTCAACTGATCCGCCACAGGTTCGGGGAATCTGTCGCACTCTAACTGCAGACATCACCTTGCAGGCTGCAATTTCGGTACTGGCCATGGTGCTGACAGCTGCCACTTCGCCGACACAGTATGCTACATGGTCAAGCAGGAGAGTGCGTGTTGCAAGGGCATGCCTGTGCGAATCTGAAACATGCGTGCTGTCCTGGAATTGTTGACATGGTAGTTTCTCATCACTCAGATAGCAACACTTGCGCGTAAGTGGCCTTACAGAAATGCAAGCGCCAACCTTGGCCATCCGGGAAGCGCTTACAACGGTTCATGTCCATCTGACAAGCGGAGATTAGTGGAGTCTCCATACAGTCCTCTATCTCGCATCGCCGTGACTCATGCGAAGTGAAGTGTTCCGCGGCCAGGAAACGTGCAATCTCTGCCTATGCCTAGCCCTAGCGGCCCTAGCAGCATTGCTCCTGCAGCATCTGCAGACTAGTTCCTAAGGAGCCACCGACTTGACCTCACCAAGGCTGAGCTTCCCAACACACATAAAGCCTCAGGGCTTGGCCGGCGGAAAGAAACCCTCAAAGATGGAGTGTCACGACGTGTAAAGCGCCGAAGGTCAGGAGACACAGCATCACAGCACTGTAGGCACTGACATTGCAAGAGTTACTAGAGTAACTGCACATGATCCAGACCAGCATGTCTTCTGCGGACTTCTGACATGACACTTCTGGGTCAAAGCTGCTGTCACATCCCGAAGTGCAAGCGCCCCTAATCATCCTACATTCTCATCTCCATCTACCATGCACCCTAGCTTCATCAACGCTGCAGCGTGCTGTGATGTCTACTGTACGAGACCAATTTCGATGACCTCTCGCCTCTGCAGCCGTGGCATAGCGTACAAAGGCACAGAGCTGACCGCTCCTGTCGCACGGCAAAATGCACGGAACAAGCTCTGCTCTTCAGCCCTGCTCTGACTGTAACTGCCCAATTTGGCCGATCTGGCCACATCTTGTGCAGAGGTCCTGGATCTAGCTGGCAAAATGTTGACCTCGTCAACACTGCCGAACTGGCCAAATGCCTGCCAGCGTTCGAAATTCCAGCCGCGTGTGTTCAAAGGTCTGGCTGTATAGTCTAGTCTTCGTATGAAGTCTTCGTCTTAGCATTTTGCAGTGCTGCCTTGTACGAAGTGTCTTGATTCTGGCAGGCACTAGGCTGCCGGTGACTCCAGGCTGACATTTGAAGAGTGTAAACAAACGACAACATTCTCCTCGGCTCCACTCGGCTTTTGCTTTTCAGCCTTGCCTTGTGCATCTCGGTCTCGGTGATGTCACCGGGCAAATTACCTACCTGAGTGTGTCTGTACGCTGCGCCATAGGGAATCTTCAGTACCCTAGATTTCGAGTAGTAGCTGTGCTAAGCCATGCACCCAAAGCTTCTCGCCCTGGCCAGGCCCTCTGAAGCCCCCTCCGCCTGCACGCGCGAGAGTGCCTTGGTGCCCTTGGAACCTCCGTGGCCGCCGGACCAGCTCACATCCCCACCTTTCGGAGCTGGCATTGGCGGGGGTGGTGGAGCTGCGGGCGGTGGGGGCGGCGGCCCTCCAGTCGGCGGCGCCTCCGTGCTTGCGAAACCCGCAGGGCGACGGATACATTGACAAGCAGAAGAAACTTGCGTGACAAACACACCAAGCTCGGTGCAGGAAGTGGCGGCATCGGTGGTCCCTTGCCACCTGATTGGCCTGCTTGTTTTGCATCAACTCCGAATGGCATGACGTCTTCCGAGACCGTTCCGATAGTTCCCCTCACAGGACTGGCCTGTGTGTCCATAGCCATGACCATGGCCCTTATGCCCCTTGTCGTCGCGATGAGGCCTGACGGAAGTTCCCGTGCACTCCCAGAAGCCGACATCTGCAAAACATCGCTCAGGGCTGACGACTATAGAAAGTACAGTAGATCTCTCTCGGTGACTACATGTCTCTCTTTCGGCACCATGCTAGTCCCGGGGCCCCGCAGCCTGGCCCAGCTAACGCGAACCGTCTCCGAGTCTTCGCGAAACTGGTACATGTCCTTGACACGCACGTCTGGACAGGCCAACGTGGACATCCTGCAAAAGCCGACATTAACAGTCAACAGTAACAGTAGAACAGTAGGTGCGGCTCATTGAGGACAGCCAGCGCTGCAGCTGCATCCTCCTGGCAAGTGCAATCGGGTCACCAGCTCGTTGCACAAGACGCGTGCGAGCTTCGTCCGAACGGAAGCGAGTTACAAGCACGTCTGTTTATGATTGTGGCGGAAACCCACCCCATGCAATGCAACGGCACGTCCCCCAACAGCAGCCCTCGGGACCCCCCAAAGGAGTGCACAAAAAAGCATCCCAGAGGCCCTCTGAGAGAACCCGATGTCCGAGACCTGGCCTGAATGCCTCAGCAGCTCGCGCAGAAGACTGAAGGAAGGACTGCCCCGCGTCCCCCACGAAAACAAGGAACAGACCCCGCACGGGACAAGACTGTGGCGGGAGCATGTTGCCCGGAACGTGGCCCCTTATAGTCAATGTTCCATGCCGGGAAGGAAGACCAGAAGTCCTTGTCTACAAACTTGACGAACCCGGTGCGGTCCGTCCTGCAGGTGCCCCCAAAAGAAGATTCGCGGATTGTCGGCTGATATCATAGCACGTTGGTGGTGCGAGTGGCCTGTCTGCAGCTTTCGACCCGAGGACGATCACCTTGCATGGCCAATTGCATTGCTTGCAGCTGCCATCACCGGTGCTTCCTGCCTCTTCTATTCGGCCGTACACACCGAAGACCTCCCGAAGCTCTTCCTGCCAGCAAGACCAGGGAAGAAGCATGCTTGGAAGGAAGTCCTTCACGGTTTCAAGGCTGGGCCTCGGCGATATCCTGTGGTAGGTTGGCCAGGTAGAGCTTCCGGTCTGTGTCCATGACGACCTCACCAAGCTGGTCCAAACAAGCAGCATACCGCACAAGCCACCGCCACAAGCTACCGCCACCGTGTCATACTCAGGTCCTGACAGAATGGCTGCAGAACCAGCGCTGCTTTTGCTAACAACAAACACTTGTTCTGGCTGTGTGGAGTTGGCTCGATGCTTGTCCTTGCGTGTGGTGATACTCAGGTTGGTCAGACTGTTGGTCAGGCTGGTGCCGTGAACACCCCTGAGTGTCTGCCAGGGGGTTCTGCTACGCTCGTCCACCCGATGTTCCTTCCCTTGAGCACAGCCGGCAGCCACTCAACATGTGCAACTGCTCCAGCACTGTGACACTGTGCCAGCCATGTCTAAGCCAGCACGGAAAGCACGCAAAGCAGTACGAAAACTCGTCATCGAAGTAGCGGAGGGCAGCGCCGTCGCGCCTGGAACGCAGCCCGCGAAGTCTGCGCAAAGCCAGCCGAGTCTTCCATGCCATCTTTTGTCAGAACATGAACCCACCGAGGCCCATGGCACAAAGCTTTCAGTGAACACTGACACCATCGCATGCTCGGTCGTGACACCTGCCATACAGAAGAGTCTTGTTTGTCCAGTGCCGCCGATGTGACATGAAGAAGGGACCACGACCGGCCGATTCGGCAGCCGGACGGCGAGTCGCTGTGCTCTTCGCATCAACCATAGAGACCAAGCATGACGGCTCAACCGACATCTGCCACACGGCAGGAGCCCTCTTTGCCCAGAAGGCCCTGCAGGTCCAAGTGGTGTCAAACGCAGGGAAGTGTTGGAGGGATCCGCTGAAGCCCTCTCCTCGACAATGCCAGCCGGAAGCGAGACCTCACAGAAGCGCTTGGCTGCATCGTCTGAAGCTTCCGAGTGTCTCTCGGGATCAAACGAATCTGCCCTGCTCGTCAACGGCAGAGATGTCCTTCAAAGGCAACCGCATCTGTCACAGCTGCCTTGCTGCTTCCTCTGGGGAGCAGGCGGCCAGTACACTATCAAGATATTCCTCTTCAACCTGAGGGTGGTACTGGATTTAGAACAGAGCCAAATCCAAGCCTCATCATCTAAGCTGTCAACCTCTGGATCTATTATGCAGAAGCCTCAGCTGCGGCGCTGTTTTACACATAAGCTGGCCCCGGTTCAATCATCTGAGATGGGCGCCTTTCACAGATATGTGCTGACATATGCTTCGTCCCAGTGTCGCCTCAGGACAGGTCGTGGCAAAACTGCAAAATACCTTTTGGTTGGAGGCGTCTCCATGCTCTTGGTGTCCCATTGTCACGGCCACAGAGACCCTCGATGCCTCCTTTTGAATGCCCATGCAAGCACTCTGCACATTTGCGGCAGCTCGTGGAGTGGACTTTTGTGGTCTCTCGCGCTGTCGTCTGCTGACTGTTCGGGCGGGGATCGCTGGAGGTTGCAATACCAAACACAGTGTTGAGCGTGTTCTGTTTCGGTTTTGGACGTCTGGGGCTTGATGTGCATTTGTACAAGCTCACTTTCGGACTCTTGCGCTCATGGCAACAATGAGATTGAACAGCTGATCCAGAGAACAGGTAAGCCCGTGGCTGTGTCCAAACCCTGTGCTCTCACATCAGGACCAGTCGGCCGGGTCCTAGCCTGCAAAGCAAAACACAGAAAAACATGCTCTGCTCCAGCAATTTGTCCTACACATGGACGGCCCACCTTCTGGCGCATCGGCTAACGAAACTTGTCAGGCCTGTCAAGAAGAGGTGCATCCCTCCCTGCTGTGGACATTCGTGAAGCCGATATCATGCGACGTGCTGTGATGCCTCTGTTCCATAGGCTGCACACGGCATGGCAATCCGAATAAGCGAATCTATCTAGATGTGGGCTGATCTTCTAAACCTGCAGAACTTCTGCTGGTGACAATGCTCGCAAAGTGTAAGAACAGCATGCATGACGAATTGAAGAACATGCATGCGCCTCAACAGCTTGTTTCATCTTGAAGCAGATGCTGTATATACGTGTAACTATAAGCCTGCAGCGACGGGAAGCCACTCGTCGTGGGGGGTAAAGCAAGCTGTCAACGTTGCAATCATGTCAGTGAAGGACAACCCGTGCTGCATTCACCAAGCCGCTACCAAGAACACACGCTACGCATTCGGATCGCACACGAAGGAGCAAGCGGGCCCCTGTCAGATTCAGGGATCAAAACGCGTATGAGCTACTGCATAGATCTACTGCTTGTGCGAAGGGCTACCGTCGATCTTCCTCATGATTTTGCTCGCAGCTTGCTGGAGGGTTTTCAGCCTCCTACGAATCCTATGCTCAGCACAGGAAGGTCATCCTACCAACAATATAATGGCGTGAAGCAAGTCGGCACACAGAGCTTCTACGGGATTAAGTTCATCACACAGTCTCCGGCCAGCCACATCTGTTTGCACTGCTTCAGACTAGTTCCATGGTCGGGCTATAGTAATCATAGTATCTTCAAGCGCCTATAAACCTGTGCCGGTGGCGTGCTGCTGGAGGTGTGCGGTCCAAGATTAAAACTTGCCATGCCACATTCCGGCCAGCGTCTCAGCGCATGCCATTCATCACCTGACATGCGCAGTCACAGACTGTAAGCCCAGAGGTCCCGGCTTCGCTTGCAATACCATCAGAAGGTTTCAAAGCTTAGAGGTTTAGAGTCTTTCAGCATGCTCTTCGAACACCGCGCAGTACAACGCACAAACTGCTGCATGCTTGTCGACGAGATAGCTTGTCATTTCAGACATCCAACCGATGCACGTGAGGTGTGGCCAGTGCGCGGGCATCTCGCAGTAATACGGAACATTGAATAGGGCTGCCTCCATGATGTTGCTGAAGACACCAGCAGCGGTGACAGCTGCGCCGGCACCGGGACCTGGCATTCTAACACGGCATTTGCTTCGGCAATGGTGCTGAGAAGTTCGGCCGGTCGCCTTGGACAACAAGAGGGCGAGGAGTATACCACCTGAGCTCGGAGCCTAGAACATATAAACAAGCTGCACACGCACGTCCATGGCATCAGCAGGACAGGGAGGGACGGTCACACGACACAGAATGAGCAACCGGCAATTCTGGCAAATTACGTGGTCAGGTGTTGGGCATGGGCCGCCTCAAACGAGAGAGGGAGAGACAAGCAGCCAGACAGAGAGAGACACGGAGGAAAAACACACATACGTACACAAGACAAGAGAATTGAGCAAGGGCCTAAGGGAGACAGCGAAAGAGAGACAGCAAGTTCGGCACAAGGGCAACCCTCGCATCGTTTCCGCTTTGTAAGGAAATCAAGACACAAACTGCACCTACCGCACCCTCCCCGAAGCTATCTGGCATCTGGGAGTCCACCTTGATAGTTGTGCAAACTGGGCCGTTGTTACTTTAGGAAATGCCAACTGCCTCGTCGAGTGTGCAACGCCATACAATACAGGTGAAACGCGCAAAAGCACAGCCACCATCCCCAATGCTGAGGTGCCCTCTGACACTACGCTGCTGCTTCGAAAGAAGGGGACAGTGCTGTGCAAAGTCGGCAAAGTCTAAAGTCGCCAAGGCAGGCAGGAAGGCAGGCAGGCAGGCGGCCTGGTGGGGCCTTTTTGTTTATCCGTCAGTTTTGTTCGCGACTCATCAGAAGAGCCGGAGTTTAAATCGCTGCTACTGGATTAGAGTCCGAACTCTCAACGCAAAGGCAAACCCCACAGCCAAGCGAACATGGCAAATCCTTGGCCTTCGAATGGGGTGGAAGGCTCGAAACTCTAAATCCGAGTGGTAGGTCGTGAACCCCGGGCAACCCAAACGGAATGGACAACCGCCAATCCTAATGAGTTGCAAACTCCAGCAAGCCCCTATCCTAAAGACTGCATCTGCAACTCTGAACCATGAAGCCTTAAAGCTTAACCCCAGCTGCGAAACCTCAAAGCCTAAATCCGGACCATGAAAAACGTGCAAAATCTAAACACCAAAACCGATGACAAGCCCCAGAGCCTGGAAGACCGACCCAAGTCGACAAATTCAAATTCAACAGAACTGACAAGCCCACGACCATCAAAACAGTGGCAAACCCAAAATCTTCACGGAGCCGTGCGCGTAAAAGCTTCAAGTCAAAAAAGCAGCGAACACCAAGCC
Source organism: Symbiodinium sp. clade A Y106 (assembly GCA_003297005.1). Classification (NCBI taxonomy): domain Eukaryota; class Dinophyceae; order Suessiales; family Symbiodiniaceae; genus Symbiodinium; species Symbiodinium sp. clade A. Next base: position 51,121 of record BGNK01003375.1, on the reverse strand, counting down.
CAACAGCGTTGACAGACCCTGACGCCTGCAAGATCTTCAAAGTACAGATTGTAAATCACGAAATGAACGGCAAACTTGCACCCTAATCCCTTAACAAGGCGTCCGCGGCAAATCCGGAATAAGCAACAGGAGCAAACCACCCTAAAACTTGCACAGGCTACATTCGAACTCAAACAAGCTTTGACAAACCAAGCCTACGAGACCATTATGGCGAACTCCTGAGCCTCGACAGAAGTGGCAAACCCTAAATCCTGAAAAAGGTGGCGAACCTTGAAGGATGAACAGATTGGCAAACCAGAAACCCTACCAGAAATGACAATCTAAGAAGCTAGAATGCGTAATCGCAAGTGCCAGACACTGGACCCAGAATCGAGTGGCACGCCCTAAACCGACCACAGTAAGGCGAAACCCTGAAAGGGAACCCCGAAAGACACGAAGAAGCAAATGGCAAACGACAAAACACAACAACAACGCCGCACCACAAACCATGACACAAACAAACCCTAAAATCGACAAGACCTGAGGCAAAACCCTGAACATGAAAACGAGCAGCAAACCCAACCGACAAAGGTGGCAAACCTAAACCGTGCAAACACTGGCAAAACCTAAACCTGAAAAGCCATGATAAACCCTGCAGCTTAGAAGACCTGAGCGGCGAACCCTGATCCCGACAGGAATGCAAGCGATAAAACAAGAGACTGGCAACCCCTCAGCAATGAAATGACCAGCTGACCCGGAACCCCCCGAGCAGTGACAAAACCAACCGCCAATTGGATTCACGTGGCAAACCGAAACAAACAAGATGTTGCAAACATTACACTCCGAAAGGGCCAAAACAAAAAAGCAGACGACAAGACCTAAGTGTAAACCCTTTTACCCATCACAAACCCTATTACAACAAAATGTTCATGACAAACCCTTAAGCCCAAAAGGAGTGGCAAGCCCCGCACCGTCCAAAGGTCGGCGAACNGACCTAAGTGTAAACCCTTTTACCCATCACAAACCCTATTACAACAAAATGTTCATGACAAACCCTTAAGCCCAAAAGGAGTGGCAAGCCCCGCACCGTCCAAAGGTCGGCGAACCCTACACCACCAACACACTTGCAAAACCTAAACCCGAAAAGCAATGGCACCCCACACACCCTACAAGACAGACCCAAAGTCGCAAAACATATACTTCAAAAGAACTGGCAAGCCCCAGNCCCTACACCACCAACACACTTGCAAAACCTAAACCCGAAAAGCAATGGCACCCCACACACCCTACAAGACAGACCCAAAGTCGCAAAACATATACTTCAAAAGAACTGGCAAGCCCCAGACCGGCAAAACGATGGCAAACGCAAAACCTTCAATCAGCCGTGCGCTTAAAAAGAGTTTAAGAGCAGCTGCCACGAAGCATAAAAGCATCGGGAAACCTGCAAGCCCTAAAGCAAAGCCAAGAAGAGCCAAGATCTTGCAACATCCTACAGTAAGCCACGAATAGAATCGCCGACCCTCATCCTAAAGCTGAACGAGGCGTCAGTGGCAAGTTGCGACTGCCGGGCAAACCCTCAACCCTCAAAACTTGGACTGACTAGGCTTTAATCTTAGTTTGGACTAAGCACCCAAGCCTACAAGACCATTGTGGAAGCTGCACACCCTAAATCCTGAAACAGCTTGCGAACCCAGAACGATGACCAGGTTGGCAAGACTAAATTCGAACCGAAACTCGAACCCGAAAAACCACGGACAACCAAGCGGTCTAAAGCAGGGTTGATCATGGCTTTTCAGGTTTAGGTTTTGCCACTGTTTGCACTGTTTAGGTTTGCCACCTTTTTGACGGTTTGGGTGTGCTGCTCCTTCAGGGTTTTGTAATCAGATCTTGTCGATTTTAGGGTTTGTGTCATGGTTTGTGGTGTGGAGCTTACTTTGTTTCCTTTCAGGGTTTGGGTTTGGGTCTTCGCCTTAGTGTGGTCGGTTTAGGGCGTGCCACTCGATTTTGGGTTCAGTGTCTGGTACTGACGATTACTGATTCTAGCTTCTTGCTTTGTCATTTCTGGTAGGGTTTCGGGTTAACCAGCTGTTCATCGTTCAAGGTTCGTCGGCTGTTTCAGAATTTAGGGCATGCAACTTGTGAGTTCGTCACTGAGTGCGAACACTGACCCCCGACAGGAGTGCAAGCGATAAAAACACAAAAGACTGGTATGACAAACTGACCCGAAACCCCCCGAGCAGTGACAAAACCAACCGCCAATTGGATTCACGTGGCATACCGAAACAAACAAGATGTTGCAAACATTACACGCCGAAAGGAGCGGCACAGCCTGAACCGCTAAAAACGCAGAAAACCTGAAGCCATCGAGACCCAAGTGTAAACACTGTTGGTATCACAAACCCTAAAACTAAAACAACAGAGACTCAATGCCAAACCCTTAAGCCAGAAGAAGTTCAAGCCTCGCACCGTCGTCCAACGGCTGGCTACGCCACGAACACACATGCAAAACCNAGAAGAAGTTCAAGCCTCGCACCGTCGTCCAACGGCTGGCTACGCCACGAACACACATGCAAAACCTAAACCCGAAAAGCAATGGGACCCCACACACCCTACAAGACAGACCCACAGTCGCTAAACCTATACTCAAAAGAACTGGCAAGCCCCAGACCGTCAAAACGATGGCAAAGCAAAACCTTCAACCAGCCGTGCGCCGAAGCCAAAAGAGCAGCAACCACCAAGCATAAACGCATCGGCAAATCCTGAAGCCTAGAACATNGCAAAACCTTCAACCAGCCGTGCGCCGAAGCCAAAAGAGCAGCAACCACCAAGCATAAACGCATCGGCAAATCCTGAAGCCTAGAACATCCAAAACATTGCAAATCTTAAGCCACGAAAAAACTCATCCTAAATGCAAGGCAAGGCGTCACTTGAACAATAGACAGATTGGCAAACCCGAAGCCTGATAAGAAATGACACACCCGAGAACCTAGAAGAGCCTAGAAGGCGTAATCGGAAGTGCTAAACGCTGATCCCAGAATCGAGTGGCACACCCTAAGCCGTCAGCAGAGTGACAAAAAAGAAAGTTACAAGAAAAATACACAAATACGTCAGAGAAAAACCCTAAGAAGCGCCAAGACTTGAGGGCAAGACCCAAGACCGAAAAAGAGCAGCAAACCCAAACCGTCAGCAGCGTGGCAAACCTGAACCGTTCAAAGACTGGCGAAAACCTAAACTTGAAAAGCCATGACAAGCCCTTCAGCTTGGAAGACCTTAGTGGCGAACCCCCGACCCATGACAGGAGTGGCAAGCGCAAAAACAGGAGACTGGCAACCACTGAGCAATGAAATGACAAGCTGACCCTGAACCCTTCGAGCAGTGACAAAAACAACCGCCAATGGGATTCATGTGCCAAACCGAGAAAAAATAATCTGGCAAAGACTAATACACTATTAAACGCCGAAAGAAGCGACATACCCTGAACCGCCAAAAACGTAGAAAACTTGAGTCCGACAAGCCCTACGTGGCAACCCCTTGACCCCGTCGAAATGAACATTAAGCCCTAAACTGCTGAAGAATAGCAAGCAGCGCTCATCCAAAACCGTTACCTGCGAACAGTAACCCCTTCACAAAGAATGGCAAATCCGAAAGCACCACCTGCAGACACTCAAACCTGAAAGGAGTGGCATACCTCAAACTTTGAAAAGACTGGCAAATCCAAGGTTGGCGAAACCTACACCACGAGCACACTTGCAAAACCTATACCCGAAAAGCAATGGGAAACCTACAAGACAGACCCAAACTCACAAAGCCTAAACCTCACAAGAACTGATAAGCCTCAGACCGTCAAAGTAGTGCGAAACGCAAACCTTCAAGGAGCCATGCGCCCAAAAGCGTCAAAAGAGCAGCAACCACCAAGCATAGAACGTCACCGTTTGGGACTTCGGTTTTTCTAGATTTTGAAACGTTTACCTACGCCACGACAGAACTGCAAGCCCTCATCCTAAACGACAGGCATGTATAGAACAGATTGGCAAACCGGAAATGCTAACACCCGAGAACCGAGAAGACGATCGGAAGTGCTAAACACCGGACCAAGAATCGAGTGGCACTCCCTTGGCAAAGACCCAACCCCAGACCCTGAAAGGGAACCCCGAAAGACACGAAGAAGCAAATGGCAAACGGAAAAACACAACAACGCCGCACCACAAACCATGACACAAACCCTAAAATCGCCAAGAACTGATGGCAAAACCCTGAACTTGAAAACGAGCAGCAAACCCAACCGTCAAAAAGGTGGCAAACCTAAACCATGCAAACACTGGCAAAACCTAAATCTGAAAAGCCATGATAAACCCTGCAGCTTAGAAGACCTGAGCGGCGAACCCTGATCCCGACAGGAGTGCAAGCGATAAAACAGGAGACTGGCAACCCCTCAGCAATGAAATGACAAGCTGACCCGGAAGCCCCCGAGCAGTGACAAAACCAACCGCCAATTGGATTCACGTGGCAAACCGAAACAAACAAGATGTTGCAAACATTACACGCCGAAAGGAGCGGCACAGCCTGAACCGCAAAAAACGCAGAAAACCTGAAGCCATCGAGACCCAAGTGTAAACACTGTTGGTAATCACAAACCCTAAAACTAAAACAACAGAGACTCAATGCCAAACCCTTAAGCCAGAAGAAGTTCAAGCCTCGCACCGTCGTCCAACGGCTGGCTACGCCACGAACACACATGCAAAACCNAGAAGAAGTTCAAGCCTCGCACCGTCGTCCAACGGCTGGCTACGCCACGAACACACATGCAAAACCTAAACCCGAAAAGCAATGGGACCCCACACACCCTACAAGACAGACCCACAGTCCCTAAACCTATACTCAAAAGAACTGACAAGCCCCAGACCGTCAAAACGATGGCAAAGCAAAACCTTCAACCAGCCGTGCGCCTAAAACGCCAAAAGAGCAGCAACCACCAAGCATAAACGCATCGGCAAATCCTGAAGCCTAGAACATCCAAAACATCGCAAAACTTAAGCCACGAAAAAACTCATCCTAAATGCAAGGCAGGGCGTCACTTGAACAATAGACAGATTGGCAAACCCGAAGCCTTATAAGAAATGACACACCCGAGAACCTAGAAGAGCCTAGAAGACGTACTCGGAAGTGCTGAATGCTGAACCCAGAATCGAGTGGCACACCCTAAACCGTCAGCAGAATGACAAAAAAGAAAGCTACAAGAAAAATACACAAATACGTCAGAGAAAAACCCTAAGAAGCGACAAGACTTGAGGGCAAGGCCCAAACCCCAAAAAGAGCAGCAAACCCAAACCGTCAGCAGTGTGGCAAGCCTGAACTGCTGAAGAATAGCAAGCAGCGCTCATCCAAAACCGTTACCTGCGAACAGTAACTCCTTCACAAGAATGGCAAATCCGAAAGCACCACCGGCAGACACTCAAACCTGAAAGGAGTGGCATACCTCAAACTTTGAAAAGACTGGCAAATCCAAGGTTGGCGAAACCTACACCACGAGCACACTTGCAAAGCCTATACCCGAAAAGCAACGAGAAACCTACAAGACAGACCCAAAGTCACAAAGCATGCGCCCAAAAGCGTCAAAAGAGCAGCAACCACCAAGCATAGAAGCAGTGGCAAACCCTGAAGCCAAAAAGATCTAAAACTTCGAAAATCCCAAGCCACGACAGAACTGCAAGCCCTCATCCTAAACGACAGGCGTGTATAGAACAGATTGGCAAACCGGAAATGCTACAAGAAATGACACACCCGAGAACCGAGAAAACGCTCGGAAGTGCTAAACACTGAACCCAGAATCGAGTGGCACACCCTAAACGGTCAACAGAGTGGCAAAGACCCAAACCCAAACCATGAAAAGGAACCCCGACAGATACGAAGAAGCAAATGGCAAACGGAAAAACACAACAACGCCACACCACAAACCACGACACAAACCCTAAAGTCGACAAGACCTGATGGCAAAACCCTGAACCCGAAAACGAGCAGCAAACCCAACCGTCAAAAAGGTGGCAAACCTGAAAAGCCATGATCAACCCTGCAGCTTAGAAGACCTGAGCGGCGAACCCTGATCCCGACAGGAGTGCAAGCGATAAAACAAGAGACTGGCAACCCCTCAGCAATGAAATGACAAGCTGACCCGGAACCCCCCGNAACCCTGCAGCTTAGAAGACCTGAGCGGCGAACCCTGATCCCGACAGGAGTGCAAGCGATAAAACAAGAGACTGGCAACCCCTCAGCAATGAAATGACAAGCTGACCCGGAACCCCCCGAGCAGTGACAACACCAACCGCCAATTGGATTCACGTGGCAAACCGACACACACAAGATGTTGCAAACATTACACGCCGAAAGGACCAACACAAAAAAGCAGACGACAAGACCTAAGTGTAAACCNTGACAACACCAACCGCCAATTGGATTCACGTGGCAAACCGACACACACAAGATGTTGCAAACATTACACGCCGAAAGGACCAACACAAAAAAGCAGACGACAAGACCTAAGTGTAAACCTTTTTTCCCATCACAAACCCTCACACAACAAAATGTTAATGACAAACCCTTAAGCCCAAAAGGGGTGGCAAGCCCCGCACCGTCCAAAGGTCAGCGAACCCTACACCACCAACACACTTGTAAAACCTAAACCCGAAAAGCAATGAGACCCCACAGAGCCTACAAGACAGACCCACAGTCGCAAAACCTATAAGGACCTATACTTCAAAAGAACTGACAAGCCCCAGACCGTCAGAACCATGGCAAACGCAAAACCTTCAATCAGCCGTGCGCTTAAAAGGAGTTTAAGAGCAGCAGCCACGAAGCATAAAAGCATCGGGAAACCTGCAAGCCCTAGAGCAAAGCCAAGAAGATCCAAAATCTTGCAAGTCCGACAGTAGGCCACAAATAGAATGGCCAACCCTCATCCTAACGCTGAGCAAGGCGCCAGTGGCAAATTGCGACTGCCGGGCAAACCCTAATCCCTCAAAACTTGCACGGACTAGGCTTGAACCTTAATTTGGACTGAACACCCAAGTACAAGACCATTGTGGAAGCTGCACACCGTAAATCCTGAAACAACATACGAATCCTGAACTATGAACACCTAAATTCGAACCGAAACTCGAACAAGAGCCGACGAACCTTGAACGATGAACAGCTGGTTGACCCGAAACCCTACCAGAAATGACAAAGCGAGAAACTAGAATGCATAATCGTCAGTACCAGACACTGAACCCAAAATCGAGTGGCACGCCCTAAACCGACCACACTAAGGCGAAGACTCNAGCGAGAAACTAGAATGCATAATCGTCAGTACCAGACACTGAACCCAAAATCGAGTGGCACGCCCTAAACCGACCACACTAAGGCGAAGACTCAAACCCGAACCCTGAAAGGAAACAAATCAAGCGCCACACCACAAACCATGACACAACCCCTAACCTAAAATCGAAAAGATCTGATTGCAAAACCCTGAACCCGAAAAGGAGCAGCACACCCAAACCGTCAAAAAGGTGGCAAACCTAAACAGTGCAAACACTGGCAAAGCCTAAACCTGAAAAGCCATGATAAACCCTGCAGCTTAGAAGACCTGAGCGGCGAACCCTGATCCCGACAGGAGTGCAAGCGATAAAAACACAACAGACAGACTGGTATGACAAGCTGACCCGAAAACCCCCGAGCAGTGACAAAACCAACCGCCAATTGGATTCACGTGGCAAACCGAAACNCGACAGGAGTGCAAGCGATAAAAACACAACAGACAGACTGGTATGACAAGCTGACCCGAAAACCCCCGAGCAGTGACAAAACCAACCGCCAATTGGATTCACGTGGCAAACCGAAACAATCAAGATGTTGCAAACATTACACGCCGAAAGGAACGGCACAGCCTGAACCGCAAAAAACGACTCTGTTGACCGTTTAGGGTGTGCCACTCGATTCTGGGTTCAGTGTTTAGCAATTTTGATCGTCTTCTCGGTTCTCGGGTGTGTCATTTCTTGTAGCATTTCGGGTTTGCCAATCTGTTCTATACATGCCTGTCGTTTAGGATGAGGGCTTGCAGTTCTGTCGTGGCGTAGGTAAACGTTTCAAAATCTAGAAAAACCGAAGTCCCAAACGGTGACGTTCTATGCTTGGTGGTTGCTGCTCTTTTGACGCTTTTGGGCGCATGGCTCCTTGAAGGTTTGCGTTTCGAACTATTTTGACGGTCTGAGGCTTATCAGTTCTTTTGAGGTTTAGGCCTTGTGACTTTGGGTCTGTCTTGTAGGTTTCCCATTGCTTTTCGGGTATAGGTTTTGCAAGTGTGCTCGTGGTGTAGGTTCCGACAACCTTTGGACGATGCGGGAATCTGCCAGTCTTTCCAAAGTTTGAGGTATGCCACTCCTTTCAGGTTTGAGTGTCTGCAGGTGGTGCTTTCGGGTTTGCCATTCTTGTGAAGGAGTTACTGTTCGCAGGTAACGGTTTTGGATGAGCGCTGCTTGCTATTCTTTCAACACTTTAGGGCTTAATGTTCATTTCGACGGGGCCAAGGGGTTGCCACGTAGGTCTTGTCGGACTCAAGTTTTCTACGCTTTTGGCGGTTCAGGGTATGTCGCTTCTTTCGGCGTTTAATAGTGTATTAGTCTTTGCCAGATTATCTTTTTCTCGGTTTGGCACGTGAATCCAATTGGCGTCTGGTTTTGTCACTGCTCGAAGGTTTCAGGGTCAGCTTGTCATTTCATTGCTCAGGGGATGCCAGTCTGTTTTTGCGCTTTCCACTCCTGTCATGGGTCGGGGGTTCGCCACTAAGGTCTTCCAAGCTGAAGGGCTTGTCGTGGCTTTTCAAGTCTAGGTTTTTGTCAGTCTTTGAACGGTTCAGGTTTGCCACACTGCTGACGGTTTGGGTTTGCTGCTCTTCTTCGGGTTTGGGTCTTGCCCTCAAGTCTTGTCGCTTCTTAGGGTTTTTCTCTGACGTATTTGTGTATTTTTCTTGTAACTTTCTTTTGTGTCATTCTGCTGACGGTTTAGGGTGTGCCACTCGATTCTGGGTTCAGCATTCAGCACTTCCGAGTACGTCTTCTAGGTTCTCGGGTGTGTCATTTCTTATAAGGCTTCGGGTTTGCCAATCTGTCTATTGTTCAAGTGACGCCTTGCCTTGCATTTAGGATGAGTGTTTCGTGGCTTAAGATTTGCAATGTTTTGGATGTTCTAGGCTTCAGGATTTGCCGATGCGTTTATGCTTGGTGGTTGCTGCTCTTTTGGCTTCGGCGCACGGCTGGTTGAAGGTTTTGCNATGTTCTAGGCTTCAGGATTTGCCGATGCGTTTATGCTTGGTGGTTGCTGCTCTTTTGGCTTCGGCGCACGGCTGGTTGAAGGTTTTGCTTTGCCATCGTTTTGACGGTCTGGGGCTTGTCAGTTCTTTTGAGTATAGGCTTTGCGACTTTGGGTCTGTCTTGTAGACTCTGTGGGGGTGCCATTGCTTTTCGGGTTTAGGTTTTGCACGTGTGTTCGTGGCGTAGCCAACCGTTGGACGGCGGTGCGCGGCTCGCCACTTCTTCTGGTTGAAGGGTTTGGCATTTAACCTCTGTTGTTTTAGTTTTAGGGTTTGTGATTACCAACAGTGTTTACACTTCGGCCTCGATGGCTTCACCCGATGCCCAATCCTATGCCCCAGCCCTATGACCCCGGTGGGCAAAGAGTCGGGGGCTTTAATAATTACCTATATTATTTTGGGGGGTTCCTTATCATAGTTATAGTATAAGGCAATTAGGGGTCGAATGTGTGACGCAGATCATGGTGAGCTGTCATGTTCAGGGCTTGCGCAAACGAGGCGACCCGTTGTCTCCTGGAGCCACTTATGATCCCGATCTTAGCCTAGCAATACTCCTAGAACCTTCGGGTAAAGAGAGCTTTGTGGGGTGAAGCAGAGTTACCGTCGCAGTCCCAGAGGACGTTTCCCTAGCATCCTTGTGACTTCCANACCTTCGGGTAAAGAGAGCTTTGTGGGGTGAAGCAGAGTTACCGTCGCAGTCCCAGAGGACGTTTCCCTAGCATCCTTGTGACTTCCACAGACAAGGCTTCAGGGAGCAAGCAACCATGATTGAGCGTGACCAGTACCCAGGCGCTTGAATGAGATCGGACTTCAGCATGTCTTCATGAAGCGAAGCGATCCGAGCCAGACCTGAACCCTCAGTTGGAAACCCAGACACACCAAGCCCCCAACTTGAGCTTGAACCTAGTATAGCTGCCTTAATAATTACCAATACTATTTTTTGGGGGGGGACCCTGAAAGGGAACCCCGAAAGATACGAAGAAGCACATGGCAAACGAAAAAACACAACAACGCCACACCACAAACATGACACAACCCCTAAAATCGACAAGACCTGATGGCAAAACCCTGAACCCGAAAACAAGCAGCAAACCCAACCGTCAAAAAGGTGGCAAACCTAAACCGTGCAAACACTGGCAAAACCTAAACCTGAAAAGCCATGATAAACCCTGCAGCTTAGAAGACCTGAGCGGCGAACCC
>BGNK01003375.1:0-40576 GCA_003297005.1 Symbiodinium sp. clade A Y106 | reverse complement strand
TGACAACACCAACCGCCAATTGGATTCACGTGGCAAACCGACACACACAAGATGTTGCAAACATTACACGCCGAAAGGACCAACACAAAAAAGCAGACGACAAGACCTAAGTGTAAACCCTTTCACCCATCACAAACCGTCGCACAACAAAATGTTAATGACAAGTCCTTAAGCCCAAAAGGAGTGGCAAGCCCCGCACCGTCCAAAGGTCGGCGAACCCTAATTACACCACCAACACACTTGTAAAACCTAAACCCGACAAGCAATTGGGACCCCACAGAGCCTACAAGACAGACCCACAGTCGCAAAACCTATAAGGACCTATACTTCAAAAGAACTGACAAGCCCCAGACCGTCAAAACGATGGCAAACGCAAAACCTTCAATCAGCCGTGCGCTTAAAAAGAGTTTAAGAGCAGCAGCCACGAAGCATAAAAGCATCGGGAAACCTGCAAGCCCTAAAGCACAGCCAAGAAGATCCAAAATCTTGCAAATCCGACAGTAGGCCACGAATAGAATGGCCAACCCTCATCCTAACTCTGAGCGAGGCGTCAGTGGCAAGTTGCGACTGCCGGGCAAACCCTAAACCCTCAAAACTTGGACGGACTAGGCTTTAACCTTAGTTCGGACTGAACACCCAAGCCTACAAGACCATGGTNGGCGTCAGTGGCAAGTTGCGACTGCCGGGCAAACCCTAAACCCTCAAAACTTGGACGGACTAGGCTTTAACCTTAGTTCGGACTGAACACCCAAGCCTACAAGACCATGGTGGAAGCTGTACACCCTAAATCTTGAAACAACTTACGAACCCTGAACGATGAACAGATTGGCAAGACTAAATTCGAACCGAAACTCGAAACCCAAAAAGCACGGACAACCAAGCGGTCTACCTTAAATTCTGAAAAAGCCGACGAACCTTGAACGATGAACAGCTGGTTAACCCGAAACCCTACCAGAAATGACAAAGCGAGAAACTAGAATGCATAATCGTCAGTACCAGACACTGAACCCAAAATCGAGTGGCACGCCCTAAACCGACCACACTAAGGCGAAGACTCNAGCGAGAAACTAGAATGCATAATCGTCAGTACCAGACACTGAACCCAAAATCGAGTGGCACGCCCTAAACCGACCACACTAAGGCGAAGACTCAAACCCGAACCCTGAAAGGAAACAAAGCAAGCGCCATACCACAAACCATGACACAACCCCTAACCTAAAATCGACAAGATCTGATTGCAAAACCCTGAACCCGAAAAGGAGCAGCTCACCCGAACCGTCAAAAAGGTGGCAAACCTAAACAGTGCAAACACTGGCAAAACCTGAACCTGAAAAGCCATGATAAACCTTTCAGCTCAGAACTGAGCGGCGAACATTGGCCCCCGACAGGAGTGCAAGCGATAAAAACACAACAGACAGACTGGTATGACAAGCTGACCCGAAAACCCCCGAGCAGTGACAAAACCAACCGCCAATTGGATTCACGTGGCAAACCGAAACNCGACAGGAGTGCAAGCGATAAAAACACAACAGACAGACTGGTATGACAAGCTGACCCGAAAACCCCCGAGCAGTGACAAAACCAACCGCCAATTGGATTCACGTGGCAAACCGAAACAAACAAGATTGCAAACATTACATGCCGAAAGGAGCGGCACAGCCTGAACCGCAAAAAGCGCAGAAAACCTGAAGCCATCGAGACCCAAGTGTAAACACTGTTGGTATTTCATTCACACGCAGCGGTGAGATGCGATTCATGGTGTGAAACTGATTACCTCGCTTGTGCGAGCGTCCGACTATTGCTACTGCTACTGCGCTTGTTCATCATGGCGCCGTCGATAGGAGCCCACGGCTGACCGTGCCTCAACACTGCGTCTGCACACGTCCCGCCTCTCAAGGCTGCAGACTATGAGCTACGAAGTAGGCAGACTAAACTTTTAAGGCATTCAGCAACTTGTGTTCGAGCGGCTGACAAGAAATGGAGCATGCCTGTTATATCTGAGAAGCTGACAAAGTGACAATTTTTGGCCTCAGCAAAATTAGGCGAGAGAGCTGACCCTTTTGCTACAGAGTCATTTTTGGACAAGCTTTGGAGACACATCTCTGATTCATGGCCGCTCTGCAGGGTCCGTGCGGACTACAAGCTCTACATTGAACAAAAGACGATGAGGCAGTGACACTCGCAGAAGCGGAACTCCAGGAGCTGACATAAGCTCTCCAGCATTGACCCCATCGCCAGGTAGCGGAGTAACTCCTGCTACCGATGAACTTGTTATATCAATGCATCCAGTTCCCGGATGTGTCACCGTCGAAGCCTCCACCCTCCGGCTCAGACATCTCTTCTCTGGCTGCTCCACCAACACGTCCACGATTGCCTCTTGGTGGGGGGACAAGGACAGTGTTCACCGGTGTCGGCGGAGGTGGTCCCTTTGGTGCGCCTGCCTTGGCCCGTGCCCGCGGAGCGGCTCTTTCCTCTTCCGAGTTCTCAATCTCGTCGCTAGAGGTGATAGTGCGTGCTCTTCCCCCTCGTCGTCCTGCCGGTGGCGGTGTTCTGGAGGAATCCCGAGACCTTGTAGCCCGGTCAGACATGGCACGCAATTGTGCAAAGCGAGAGGAGGGGCAATCTCACGAAGCTCAATCCAGAATCCTGTGGTGGTGAGTGAGCTGAGTTTGACACAGGCACTGTTGAACGCTGAAGGACACCACGCCGTCTTAGTGATCCCCTGGCTAAACGCTACTTTGCTGAGGGGCCAACTGCACAGAGCCGTCCACCTGAGTTAGTAGATTCAAGCGCAGGCGGAGCTATCCTGTTAAAAAGGAATTCAGGAGAGGTCGCTCTACCATCGAGAAACTTTTTCACATGGGATTGCCGCGCCGATCGTATTTCTGGTTGTCTCTTAGACTCTCATAGTGGAGAATCGATGCAGAGGGTATGCGATCGGATGTGAGTACCACTCCGTTCTTGCTGCGGTAGAAGGTGGCCCCCTGCCTCATGGCATGTCTGGCATCGACTGCTATCACCATGGTGGCATTCTCGCGGAAACCTGACAACACGTCCTGTCCCCTGTCTTCTTCGGAGATGAGGTGGACGTGTCGGCGACCCTCAGATCCCTTNGCATCGACTGCTATCACCATGGTGGCATTCTCGCGGAAACCTGACAACACGTCCTGTCCCCTGTCTTCTTCGGAGATGAGGTGGACGTGTCGGCGACCCTCAGATCCCTTCTTGCCTTTGCCGCTGCGACCTTGCTGAGCGAGCAGAGCTTGAGGCATAATACCCTGATCGCGGATGGCATCATAGAGATGCCACTTTGTCCCATGTAGTAGAACTTCGGGGAGTGTCTCCTCCGTGTAGCGCTCAAGTAGGTCCTCATCATAGACATCCGTGCGGGAGTGGCCCTGTACCGCTCGCATGTAGTAAGTGCGATCAGATGGCCGGATCTCATACCGAGATTTAGCATTATTGCGCGCAATCTCCAACAAATCGCCGGGAGTTGTATGCTGCTTGGAGATGCGAGGCCAGCTCAGGAGGTCCTCCAAGAGAACCCATCCTGCACTTGTGGCTGTCACTGGAGGATGGTGTCCATGTCGAAGGCATCCTGCTAGTGCCTTCGAGACACTAACAGAAAACCGGGACGCTGGATCCTGAGTATCCATGCTGTACGTCCCCAACGAGCCTGGCTCCCCCAACCATGGTGAGATCACATCCTGCGCCACCTCAGAAGCTTCTGGAGCTGCATTAGATGAGACGACGCTGGGGGAGTATCTCCACCCTGAACACCGTGGGGAGTAACTCCACCCGCCATAACATTGGTTGATGAAGGGAGAGGCCCTCCTGCTGCTTCGACTTGGCCCAAACCCAGTCCCAATGCCTGAAAAGCTTCCAACGCTGCAGAGAGTGGGACTTCAAGGGTGCCGGCCCACTCACGAAGATAATCACCATGCTCTTGGTGGCAATCTGTAAGTGGAACGCACAAATGCGAACAGAGTCGTACTCAAAGATCAATTGGTTGGTTTTCTTCCCCCTCTTGGCCGATCCAGCTGGATCGACCTCCACCTCGCAAAGGACTCGCAGATAAACGTGCTTCGGGCCGTACCTGATGAAAGCAGCGTAGCCTTGAGCTAGGTGCTTGTTCGATGGCTTGTGTAGGTACACGCCCTGACGACCATCAAAGTGACGCATGCCTGCCACCTTNTTGTTCGATGGCTTGTGTAGGTACACGCCCTGACGACCATCAAAGTGACGCATGCCTGCCACCTTGTCATTGGACGGCATGATCCTCCCTGTTGCCATGAGCCCATGGAGGCATTCCATATGTGTTCCGTGAAATGCTGTCTCCAGCTGAGATGCTTGTAGGGTGTTCGGGCTTCGAAAGGGGAATCTGAACCATCCTCCCCCCTGCTCAGTTGGAAAGGAGAGCAGCTCCATTAGATCCTCGTCATTGGGNGCTTCGAAAGGGGAATCTGAACCATCCTCCCCCCTGCTCAGTTGGAAAGGAGAGCAGCTCCATTAGATCCTCGTCATTGGGTCCTCTACGGCTCCAGAGAAAGGTTTGCATCAACGCATGTGCCGTAGCCGTTGTCGCTGCTTCCACCTCTGCCAATCCTGACTGAAGCGCCTGAGTGACCGGCACCGAGATGCGATGCTCATTCAGATCCTGAAAGTTACCTGCACACCCAGGGTCTTGGCGGGGAAAAGCGGTATATCCCTTCGCTAGCAGCAATGTCCAGGCGGCTTCATATCGGGCCTGACGAGGAGAAACTGATGCACCAGCAGAGGGAGTATCTCCACTCTTTGCCTTAACAGTAGGGGGAGCAACTCCTCCATCTCCATTGCCCGTTTGCCTCTTTCTTGAAGGTGGAGGAGGCGGTGGGGGAGTAACTCCACCCGAACCTTTCCCTCCTTCCCTTTCGCCTTGTCCAGCCGCTCCCTTTGAGTGTCCCTTATCTGAAGGAACATCCTCTCCATGTGCTTTGGCCGACCTCCGCCACTGCCGTAAAAAGTTACGGTACGACACATGAGGGAGCTGAGCTTGCTCCCTGTTTTGGCAGAAAGCTTCATATTCTGCTTGGTAACCGGGATCCTGCATTGAACGCCGGGACATGGCTCGCTATCAAAAGCCTTAAGCTTTGAGCTGCCAGCGGACTGCATTAGGAACTGTTGAGTTCTCCAAAAGCAAGTGCTCTAGATCCCTGTAGGTCCCCGACAACGTTGGTCAACGAACGCAGTTGAGAGGAGATTCTGGAAGGACCTAAATGTGTAGCATCTGGTCACTTACAGGCATATGTTCGGAACTTTGAGCAAAGACGACCATGAGTAGGCTCCCGGCCGCGGAGCAACTCCAGCACCCTGGCTCCAGCTTCCATTCTCATGAATGCAGTGCGGGCACTCTTATATGCACCAGAAGCAGTTTTATCTGCACTCGACATCGATCTTCAAAAACTCTACAAAAAGACGCAGGGGAGTGACTCCTGGGGAGTAACTCCACCTGTTCATCCTGAGATTGGCACTGAGGGGGAGGAGTAACTCCACCTTACACGCCCGCCTTACATGCCCGCCGAAGCGTCCTCAGTAGAGGATTGAAGACGTGCGTGAGTCAGCTCCCATTGTGAGGCTGCCAAGTTAAGAATGCGCTCCTCACTATAGAACGTAGTTCGAAACCGCTCGACCTCCTCCAAGAAACTTGTCCTCAGTGGAGTTGACAAATAACGGCAGGCATAGGAGACCAAGTAAGTCTCCCTCTCCAGGCTGTCGAGATCCATCCGATGAAGATTCAGCGCCTCCGCCACAAAGCCACCGCCGTCCAGCCTTGCTGTTGTGAGGTAGGCCATAATCAGGTCCCCTATCGCCCTGCGGCGTCGATGTCGGATTTGATCCCATTCCTGGAACCCTACCAGCACTCCCAGATGGCTCATGAGTTCCCGGACCCTGGCTGGGGGGAGTAACTCCACCGCCAGATTCATGATCTGGTCCTTCGTGATCGGCTGAAGCGCTCCAATCCGGCCAATGAGCTCACTCATTGCTCCGCCAGGGAGCATCTCCCCTCCATTCGCCCTCCGCTCGGCAGTCAACAAAGCCCAAGGCTGCAAAAGTTGGCAGGAGAGCCAGGGCGAGATTGGTCAGCGATCTTTCATAGTACATGTTGCGCAAGAAAGCTGAAGCCTACCTCCTAAGATCTCGAGCCCCCAAATCTGAGTTCAGGTCAGATTAAAGAGCATGTCGGCTGGTGAACGAGACTCAAGAATTCAGCAAGCGCAGGCAAGTGTCGGGAGTGCCTCCTCGAGACTCCATCGGTTCTGGCGCGGAGGAACTCCTGCGGATGCCCCAGATAGCACATGTACCTAATACAATGCTAAACTGAGCATGCTTCGGCTGCAAGAACTTGGGTTTCTGTTGGCAGCTTGCCCGACTGATCCTGCTCGTGAGAAAAAGTCGAGTCTGAATCCACTAGCTCTGACCTTCATGTCATGAGTGCGCGAATTTGCCTTACAAGTGGGACACCTGAGTGCCCTGACGCTGAAAATCACAGTTAATTAGAGTGAAAGCCGAACTGCCGACAAGTGCCTGTAGACTGTCTAAGAGCTCCGCAGAAGCGGGCTTCATAGAAAACTGAATCTGGAGCCGAACCGGACCCCCCGTCATATTGGCTGAAAGTGGCCGGGAGGTCTTAAACATCCTCACATGATCAGGGTCGGTGGAGAGCCTGGCTANCCCCCCGTCATATTGGCTGAAAGTGGCCGGGAGGTCTTAAACATCCTCACATGATCAGGGTCGGTGGAGAGCCTGGCTAGGATGTCGCCTAGGCCAGACACGACCTGCGAGGTATTAAGTGGTTCCTCTAATGTCTCAGTTTTTCTCTGCTCCGTCGTCGACCATTCGTAGAAGGGGAATTCCCCTTCCGAGTTGACGATCCCCTCCTCCATCAATTTCTCTTGCATCCCACGATCTTTACTGACTGCCAGCAATCTGTCGTGTAAGGGACCTCGAACTTTGTATCTGGCGTAACTCAGAGAACAGCTGAGGAAGCACTGTGTGCTCATCCGTGCGAGCGTATGAGACGAACGTCACCTCTGATGTTAAAGCCACCAGTTGTTCATCATGACGAAGAAGGAGTCTAGCCATCGCCGTCACCAGAGAAGATGTCGGGTCCTGTGACCCTGCTGTTCCCTGATCCTGTTCGTTTCCTCCTTCACGTCTTCCCCCGCGTCCTCCGACTTTTCCCTTGCCACTCGAACTGCTCGCCTTCCCTTTACCGCTTCCTTTATTCTGAAGGGGAGCATCTCCTCCTATCAGCTTCTTTGGGGGAGAATCTCCACCCTCTCTGCCTATCTCCCCTCGCTTTGGGGCGAGGCTCTCATCCATTGCTTGCTTCTGAAAGAATTCCTGAAGCGACATTGGTACTGCTAAGTCAAGCTAGGAGAAGCGGCGCATTAACTTTCCGAGCGCTTGAGGAAGAGAATAGCTGTCAGTCTGGACGCAAGCATCTGACAACAAACATTCTTGCGGAGGTCTTGCGTCATCACCTATGTGCCACGCGGACCCTTTCCGAACAACTGCTCTGTAGTGCCCCGAAGTGGCCTCTGACCCTTGGTGAATGATCAGTGCTGCAAGGTCATACGTTGCCCAACTCACTGTGTCAGTGTGATCAGGAAAGAATGGGATCTTGGGACCTCCTGTGAATCTTGGCAGAGCTATGCATACGTTCTCACTTTCGTGAATAAGCGCTCGTGCCTTGTCCTGTCCCGCCCACAAGTCCAGCATCTGCTGAACCGTGCTGCAGACCTGTGAATCTATGTGTATGGGGGAGTTACCTTCCTCATTTACAATAATNTGCTGAACCGTGCTGCAGACCTGTGAATCTATGTGTATGGGGGAGTTACCTTCCTCATTTACAATAATTCCTTCAGGAACAGATTCGCGGGTTTCCCAGTAACCAAGCGAGAGGGGGTGGAGATTGCCAAGGATTGTATGGAGAAATTCAGCGGCGTCATGTTGTCGCCCGTCAAACAACCAGCCAGAGGTGATATGCGCCAAGGAAGTATGCTCCGGGGTTATCCTTACCAACTGGCTGACTCTCTGCGCCTCCTGCATAAGGCTATCGCGAATCGAGGGCAGTAGCCAGTATAAGCACTGAAGCGAAGAGTTCGCATAGCAATGATTGCGTGTGTTAGCCAATAGAAGGAACCCCTCTAGTTGAACTAGCGGGTGCGCCAGGCCCAGAGCCGAGTTCGAAGTTGCCACCTCCTGAGCGGACCTGGTAGGTGCCGTCTTAGGCACGTAATCGCGTGGCTGAGTGTTCAAACCTCTATTAACCACCTCATGAAGTACATGTGCCTGAAGCAGAGGGGAGCACTGTTGAGAGTGGCGGCCTGNCTTAGGCACGTAATCGCGTGGCTGAGTGTTCAAACCTCTATTAACCACCTCATGAAGTACATGTGCCTGAAGCAGAGGGGAGCACTGTTGAGAGTGGCGGCCTGGTGCATCTATACGGTACCTGCAGTATCTGCAAGTGTCCCCTTTATGAAAGAAAACCTTAAATTGCTGCAGCCGCGGGGGAAGTATGGTTGCCAGTGCCTCCATGATCTCAGGATGTTGACGGTTGAAGTGCTGTTTGATGCCCTTCTGGGCAGAGATGGTCTGACCGCAGAGAACGCAGCTTTCCATGAACAGTGAATGGTGTGCAGGATCACGAGCTGCCGCATCTAGATCAATCGAGACCGCAGCACGCAGTCGTGCCTGAGCTTCCTGTTGACGCTGAATCTCTATTGGTAACTCTTCACTTTTCCGGAAGAGAAGGTCAGATCTGGGGCATGTGGGCCCGTACCTGAGAAGACCGCTCCACACTGCGAACAAGTAACTTCTCTAGATCGAGGGTCCGTGTGGTGCTCCTCTGGTTTCATCTGCTGCAGCTTGTCAGCCAGTTTTCTTGCGCGAGGAAGGTAGAGAGGAGACAGAGTGGGATCTGCCTTAGCCTGCCTCTTCAAAAACTGCAGCAGTCTACCCTGGAGCTGTTGCTGAGCCGTTTTAAGACCTTTTCGCCGGAGTAGCTCCTGGTTGGTCTCGTGTGTGTCCCGGGAGTANTCTGCCTTAGCCTGCCTCTTCAAAAACTGCAGCAGTCTACCCTGGAGCTGTTGCTGAGCCGTTTTAAGACCTTTTCGCCGGAGTAGCTCCTGGTTGGTCTCGTGTGTGTCCCGGGAGTAGCTCCACAGTACAAATCGAAGCTGGTAAACCATGTGTGATTCCAGCTTACCGAGGCCCTTCGAGGAAAGACCAACCACATGAATAGCGTAGAGAGCTGAGGCCCAGGCTGTAATCGCCCATATAGACCGACGGCGATGCTCAGAGAGAACTCTGTAATTCCTGACCGCATGAGCCACGTCGGACAAAGCCGTTTTGCTCGCCTTAAGCCTGTGAGTTAGTGTCAGCGATTCGTAATCAAAGTAAGACAGAATAATTCCAAGATAAGGGACCTGAGTTTTATGAGAGACGAGACGGCCAGACGGCAAAGCTACATATCTGGAGCCATGTTCCTTCTTGAAGAGCCGCTTTCTCGCCGTGGATGCTGAGCCCCCGTGCAGCCTAATAAGCAAAGCGGACTTGCCCGGGTTGACTTTAAACCTTAGCTGACTGAGTCGATCAAGCAAGCTATCACAGAGCTCCAATGCCGCGTCTAGCTCAGCCCAATTGTCGAAATGAGATTGAAGCAGGATGTCATCCGCGTACATTGTGAGTAACCTGGCTAACGTTGCTGCTTCAATGTGCTGTTGGACTTGGCTATATAGGAGTCCAGTTGCAAAGGCAAAAAACGACGGTGCGAGCTTGCAGCCTTGCTTGATTCCACGCTTGGTGGCGATGTCAAACGCTTTATCAGACGCTGTCATCCTGTAGAGAGCGTTGATGTGTAGTAGACCTACCACTTCTATGATGAGTGGGTCTGCCGCTGAAGCCTCCAGGGCTTCTCGAAGGCGGACCCTATCAACCATGTCAAATGCTTTGCTCATGTCCACGCTGAGCGTGAGGCTGCCTTTTAATTGCAGACCTTGGTGGCCACGACTTGGAGCGCGCTGAGAGAGCGCTGCACGCTGTCTGGCTTCATCAACATGTGACAGAGCTTTGCAAATTGCCTCCTCAGTGCCTCTGCCTGGCACAAACCCGAACTGAGGCAGTCCTTGCACGGCAGTCTGGAGAGCGGGCTTGAGACGCTTCCTCAATGCACCTGCAAGAATTTTCCCTTCAGGGGCAATAACTCCTATAGGGCGAAGCGATATAGGCTTGTCCGGCTTCTTGGGTGGCTTAGGCAACCAGGAGATCTGTGATGATGTTACTGAGGTAGAGAGGGAACCTTGCTCTATTTCCCGGTTTAGAACGGCCGCTGCGTGCTGATGTGNTTCTTGGGTGGCTTAGGCAACCAGGAGATCTGTGATGATGTTACTGAGGTAGAGAGGGAACCTTGCTCTATTTCCCGGTTTAGAACGGCCGCTGCGTGCTGATGTGCCTGTGGTCCTAGGGAGCGCCATGCCACCACCGGGGGGCTGCCTCTTGGAACTGCCTTGCCTACTTTGATGGAGCTAAGCTGCTCTTTGACTTCAGCAGGGGAGATGCCAAGCCGGCCCTTCCTACCTGTTAACGGAAAATCTTCACCCGTTCCAAAGAGGGTCTCAGAGTAAGACTGTAGAAGTCCAGCTTCATCACTAGAGCTGAGAAAACAGCCATGTTCATCCCTCAGCTGCACCCTCTCCTGTGTCTTGCAGGTGCGAAATTGACGGATGATTTTGTAGAGTGAGTGACTGCCGTCCCTGTGAGACTTGGCCTCTGCTAGCTCCATGCACTCATCCATTGCTTTCTGTCTGCGCTCCTTCTTTAGGTGCTTAGCTGTCCTGGCAGACTTTCGATGTTGCGTGACGGAACGCCAGCACCTAAAGATAACGCGCTGTCGCAGTTCCTTATGTAGATCCGACATAGCCAAGATGGTGGATGGGAGGTTGCTCAATGCCATCCTCGTCTCCCAGGGTGATTCCGGGCGTGCTATTCGCTTGCTTTGTCTAGGAAAGAATTCCGTGAGCGCCGTTTCCATGGCTTGACGGAGGGAGGCCGAAGATGGCTCAGAATGAGCGATCAGTTCATCTACCCGTTGGCCGTATTCTGTTATTGTTCCCGAACTGTTCCTATAGCTATCTTCCATTGCTTGCTGGTCGTAGGGTTTTGAGACTTGGGCGGAGTAACTCCTGCTGTGTTGCACCTTACCCACCAGTGGGAAGTGCCTACTGCCTTCTCTCCACTTTGCAACCAGAAACTGCCGCTGTGGTTGACACTTTTTTCCTGGACCTCTCGACTGCGAGCTTCGAAGTAGAGCATAGTCTATTTGCGAGACCGAATTACCCTGTTCGTGTGTAGCCGGCTTACGAACCCCCCAGGTGTTGGCCGCAACAAGATTATGATCTTCAAGTAAGCGCTGTAGACCCTGAGATCCTCTATGACCCAATCGACACGACTGGATGGTGCAAGGGCCAACATGCCTCATGTCCGTCCTGAGACTCATGTTGAAGTCCCCCAGGATGAGCAGCGTGTTGCGGAGCGGAAGGCCCTTAATTGAGGAGTTCAGTTTTGCTAGAAAAAGACTCCTTGATTCCTTATTTGCTGTCAGGGTGTCCTTGGATCTCCACACATGCTGGTAGCAGCTAAGCACATCTAAGCAGTGACCCTCGCCAGGAACCCTCACGTGAAGAATGCGGCCTGGAATCACTTCGTTGAACTTTAGCCGCTGATGTTTGCACAGGCTGGTGTGAACCATGATCAGGACTCCCGCACCCTTCTCTCCGGATGACCCTGAGCTAATTACATGCCACCCATCCTTGGTAAACTGCCAGTTTCCTCGCCATACGCAGAGGACTTAACGGTGATAAGACTAAGGAAGTATCGACCCCCAGATGAGGAGGGAGAGCAACTCTTCCCAAACCGCTGTAGTTAGCGATCCTGCGTTCCAAGATAAATAGGCTAACTGCTGATTTTCAAGAAATTTTGAGGGCTTACCTCGTAAAGTTTCTTGAGTTGAAGGGCGTGGCTGGAGCACCTCCTAGCTCACGCAGGTTCATCTGTCTACCTTTATAGACGGCACTTCCGTCCCGCAGTGCCTGCCTAACTGCCCTCTGATATGAACGTTTTCCTTTCCCTTTAGGAGAAGGAGTATGGCTGAAAATCGGATCGCTAGGCTGTTTCGCCAAGCTCGTATTGAGCTTGACTCCTGTCGGCTTCGCAGCACCGACAACCCTCACCTCTGGGAGCATCAAGAAAGCTGTAAGTCTAAGTGCTCCCCCCCGGACTTGGGACCGGGGCTGCTCAGGCGCTGGCGTGCGCCATGGCAAGTAAGGAAGAAGGCTGTTACTGTACTAGCCTGACCTTACCTGAGCCGAGAGGCTTAACACTGTTGGTAATCAGAAACCCTAAAACAAAAACAACAGAGATAAAATGCCAAACCCTTAAGCCAGAAGAAGTGGCGAGCTGTGCACCGCCGTCCAACGGTTGGCTACGCCAGCACGAACACACGTGCAAAACCTAAACCCGAGAAGCAATGGGACCCCACAGAGCCTACAAGACAGACCCAAAGTCGCAAAGCCTATACTCAAAAGAACTGACAAGCCCCAGACCGTCAAAACGATGGCAAACNACCCCACAGAGCCTACAAGACAGACCCAAAGTCGCAAAGCCTATACTCAAAAGAACTGACAAGCCCCAGACCGTCAAAACGATGGCAAACGCAAAACCTTCAACCAGCCGTGCGCCTAAGCCAAAAGAGCAGCCACCACCAAGCATAAACGCATCGGCAAATCCTGAAGCCTAGATCCAAAACATCGCAAATCTTAAGCCACGAAAAACTCATCCTAAATGCAAGGCAAGGCGTCACTTGAACAATAGACAGATTGGCAAACCCGAAGCCTTGTAAGAAATGACACACCCGAGAACCTAGAAGACGTACTCGGAAGTGCTGAATGCTGAACCCAGAATCGAGTGGCACACCCTAAACCGTCAGCAAAATGACAAAAAGGAAAGTTACAAGAAACATACACAAATACGTCAGAGAAAAACCCTAAGAAGCGACAAGACTTGAGGGCACGACCCAAACCCGAAGAAGAGCAGTAAACCCAAACGGTCAGCAGTGTGGCAAACCTGAACCGTTCAAAGACTGACAAAAACCTAGACTTGAAAAGCCATGACAAGCCCTTCAGCTTGGAAGACCTTAGTGGCGAACCCCCGACCCATGACAGGAGTGGAAAGCGCAAAACCAGAAGAATGGCATCCCCTGAGCAATGAAATGACAAGCTGACCCTGAAACCTTCGAGCAGTGACAAAACCAACTCCAAACCGATTCACGTGCCAAACCGAGAAAGAGACAATCTGGCAAAGACTAATACACGATTAAACGCCGACAGAAGCGACATACCCTGAACCGCCAAAAGCGTAGAAAACTCGAGTCCGACAAGACCTACGTGGCAACCCCTTGACCCCGTCGAAATGAACATTAAGCCCTAAACTGCTGAAAGAATAGTAAGCAGAACTCCTTCAAAAGAATGGCAAATCCGAAAGCACCACCTGCAGACACTCAAACCTGAAAGGAGTGGCATACCTCAAACTTTGGAAAGACTGGCAAATTCCCGCATCGTCCAAAGGTTGTCGAAACCTGCACCACGAGCACGCTGGCAAAACCTATACCCGAAAAGCAATGGGAAACCTACAAGACAGACCCAAAGTCTCAGACCGTCAAAATAGTTCGAAACGCAAACCTTCAAGGAGCCATGCGCCCAAAAACGTCAAAAGAGCAGCAACCACGAAGCATAGAAGCAGTGGCAAACCCTGAAGCCAAAAAGATCTAAAACTTTGCAAATCAAACGCCACGACAGAACTGCAAGCCCTCATCCTAAACGACAGGCATGTATAGCACAGATTGGCAAACCCGAAATGCTACAAGAAATGACACACCCGAGAACCGAGAAGACGATCAAAATTGNGCCACGACAGAACTGCAAGCCCTCATCCTAAACGACAGGCATGTATAGCACAGATTGGCAAACCCGAAATGCTACAAGAAATGACACACCCGAGAACCGAGAAGACGATCAAAATTGCTAAACACTGAACCCAGAATCGAGAAGCACACCCTAAACGGTCAACAGAGTAGCAAAGACCCAAACCCAAACCCTGAAAGGGAACCCCGAAAGATACGAAGAAGCACATGGCAAACGAAAAACACAACAACGCCACACCACAAACATGACACAAACCCTAAAGTCCACAAGACCTGATGGCAAAACCCTGAACCCGAAAGCAAGCAGCAAACCCAACCGTCAAAAAGGTGGCAAACCTAAACCGTGCAAACACTGGCAAAACCTAAACCTGAAAAGCCATGATAAACCCTGCAGCTTAGAAGACCTGAGCGGCGAACCCNGGCAAACCTAAACCGTGCAAACACTGGCAAAACCTAAACCTGAAAAGCCATGATAAACCCTGCAGCTTAGAAGACCTGAGCGGCGAACCCTGATCCCGACAGGAGTGCAAGCGATAAAATAAGAGACTGGTAACCCCTCAGCAATGAAATGACAAGCTGACCCGGAACCCGCCGAGCAGTGACAACACCAACCGCCAATTGGATTCACGTGGCAAACCGAAACAAACAAGATGTTGCAAACATTACACTCCGAAAGGGCCAAAACAAAAAAGCAGACAACAAGACCTAAGTGTAAACCCTTTTACCCATCACAAACCCTATTACAACAAAATGTTCATGACAAACCCTTAAGCCCAAAAGGAGTGGCAAGCCCCGCACCGTCCAAAGGTCGGCGAACNGACCTAAGTGTAAACCCTTTTACCCATCACAAACCCTATTACAACAAAATGTTCATGACAAACCCTTAAGCCCAAAAGGAGTGGCAAGCCCCGCACCGTCCAAAGGTCGGCGAACCCTAATTACACCACCAACACACTTGTAAAACCTAAACCCGACAAGCAATGGGACCCCACAGAGCCTACAAGACAGACCCACAGTCGCAAAACCTATACTTCAAAAGAACTGACAAGCCCCAGACCGTCAAAACGATGGCAAACGCAAAACCTTCAATCAGCCGTGCGCTTAAAAAGAGTCTAAGAGCAGCAGCCACGAAGAATAAAATCATCGGGAAACCTGCAAGAAGATCCAAAATCTTGCAAATCCGACAGTAGGCCACGAATAGAATGGCCAACCCTCACCCTAACGCTGAGCGAGGCGTCAGTGGCAAGTTGCGACTGCCGGGCAAACCCTAAACCCTCAAAACTTGGACGGACTAGGCTTTAACCTTAGTTCGGACTGAACACCCAAGCCTACAAGACCATGGTNGGCGTCAGTGGCAAGTTGCGACTGCCGGGCAAACCCTAAACCCTCAAAACTTGGACGGACTAGGCTTTAACCTTAGTTCGGACTGAACACCCAAGCCTACAAGACCATGGTGGAAGCTGCAAACCTTACATCCTGAAACAACTTACGAACCCTGAACGATGAACAGATTGGCAAGACTAAATTCGAACCGAAACTCGAACCCAAAAACCACGGACAACCAAGCGGTCTACCTTAAATTCTGAAAAAGCCGACGAACCTTGAACGATGAACAGCAGGTTAACCCGAAACCCTACCGAAAATGACAAAGCGAGAAACTAGAATGCGTAATCGTCAGTACCAGACACTGAACCCAAAATCGAGTGGCACGCCCTAAACCCACCACGCTAAGGCGAAGACTCAAACCCAAACCCTGAAAGGAAGCAAAGCAAGCGCCACACCACAAACCATGACACAACCCCTAAAAGAATCGACAAGATCTGACTGCAAAACCCTGAACCCGAAAAAGAGCAGCACACCCAAACCGTCAAAAAGGTGGCAAACCTGAACAATGCAAACACTGGCAAAATTTAAACCTGAAAATCCATGATAAACCCTTCAGCTCAGATCTGAGCGGCGAGCACTGACCCCCGACAGGAGTGCAAACGATAAAAACACAACAGACTGGTATGACAAGCTGACCCGAAACCCCCCGAGCAGTGACAAAACCAACCGCCAAATGGATTCACGTGGCAAACGGAAACAAACAAGATGTTGCAAACATTACACGCCGAAAGGAGCGGCACAGCCCGAAGCGCAAAAAAAACCGAAAACCTGAAGCCATCAAGTCCCAAGTGTAAACACTGTTGGTAATCATAAACCCTACAACTAAAACAACAGAGATTAAATGCCAAACCCTTAAGCCAGAAGAAGTGGCGAGCCGCGCACCGCCGTCCAACGGTTGGCTACGCCACGAACACACATGCAAAACCTAAACCCGAGAAGCAATGGGACCCCACAGAGNACCCCACAGAGCCTACAAGACAGACCCAAAGTCGCAAAGCCTATACTCAAAAGAACTGACAAGCCCCAGACCGTCAAAACGATGGCAAACGCAAAACCTTCAACCAGCCGTGCGCCTAAAACGCCAAAAGAGCAGCAACCACCAAGCATAAATAAAGCATCGGCAAATCCTGAAGCCTAGAACATCTAAAACATCGCAAATCTTAAGCCACGAAAAACTCATCCTGAATGCAAGGCAAGGAGTCACTTGAACAATAGACAGATTCGCAAACCCGAAGTCTTATAAGAAATGACACACCCGAGAACCTAGAAGACGTACTTGGAAGTGCTGAATGCTGAACCCAGAATCGAGTGGCACACCCTAAACCGTCAGCAAACTGACAAAAAAAATACAAAAAAATAAACAAATATGTCGGAGAAAAACCCTAAGAAGCGACAAGACTTGGGGGCAAGACCCAAGCCCGAAAAAGAGCAGCAAACCCAAACCGTCAGCAGCGTGGCAAACCTGAACCGTTCAAAGACTGGCAAAAACCTAGACTTGAAAAGCCGTGACAAGCCCTTCAGCTTGGAAGACCTTAGTGGCGAACCCCCGACCCATGATAGGAGTGGCAAGCGCAAAAACAGAAGACTGGCAACCCCTGAGCAATGAAATGACAAGCTGACCCTGAACCCTTCGAGCAGTGACAAAACCAACTCCAACCCGATTCACGTGCCAAGCCGAGAAAAAGACAATCTGGCAAAGACTAATACACTATTAAACGCCGACAGAAGCGACATACCCTGAACCGCCAAAAGCGTAGAAAACTTGAGTCCGACAAGACCTACGTGGCAACCCCTTGACCCCGTCGAAATGAACATTAAGTCCTTTAGAAAGAGTTGAAAGAATAGCAAGCAGCGCTCATCCAAAACCGTTACCTGCGAACAGTAACTCCTTCGCAAGAATGGCAAATCCGAAAGCACCACCTGCTCAAACCTGAAAGGAGTGGCATACCTCAAACTTTGGAAAGACTGGCAAATTCCCGCATCGTCCAAAGGTTGGCGAAACCTACACCACGAGCGCACTTGCAAAACCTATACCCGAAAAGCAATGCCAAACCTACATGACAGACCCAAAGTCACAAGGCCTAAACCTCAAAACAACTGATAAGCCTCAGACCGTCAAAATAGTTCGAAAGGCAAACCTTCAAGGAGCCATGCGCCCAAAAAAGTCAAAAGAGCAGCAACCACGAAGCATAGAAGCCGTGGCAAACCCTGAAGCCAAAAAGATCTAAAAAATTGCAAATCCTACGCCACGACAGAACTGCAAGCCCTCATCCTAAACGACAGGCATGTATAGCACAGATTGGCAAACCCGAAATGCTACAAGAAATGACACACCCGAGAACCGAGAAGACGATCAAAATTGNGCCACGACAGAACTGCAAGCCCTCATCCTAAACGACAGGCATGTATAGCACAGATTGGCAAACCCGAAATGCTACAAGAAATGACACACCCGAGAACCGAGAAGACGATCAAAATTGCTGAACACTGAGCCCAGAATCGAGTGGAGTGGCAAAGACCCAAACCCACACCCGAGTGGCAAAGACCCAAACCCACACCCTGAAAGGGAACCCCGAATGATACGAAGAAGCAAATGGCAAACGAAAAACACAACAACGCCACACCACAAACCATGACACAAACCTTAAAATCGACAAGACCTGATGGCAAAACCCTGAACCCGAAAAGGAGCAGCAAACCCATACCGTCAAAAAGGTGGCAAACCTAAACCGTGCAAACACTGGCAAAATTTAAACCTGACAAGCCATGATAAACCCTTCAACTTGGAATACCTGAGCGGCGAACTCTGATCCCGACAGGAGTGCAAGCGACAAAACAAGAGACTGGCAACCCCTCAGCAATGAAATGACAAGCTGACCGTGAACCCTCCGAGCAGTGACAAAACCAACCGCCAATTGGATTCACGTGGCAAACCGAAACAAACAAGATGTTGCAAACATTACACGCCGAAAGGACCAGCACAAAAAAGCAGACGACAAGACCTAAGTGTAAACTAAACCCTGAAGCCCAAAAGGAGTGGCAAGCCCCGCACCTTCCAAAAGTTGGCGAACCCTACTACGCCACGAACACACTTGCAAAACCTACACCCGAAAAGCCATGGGACCCCACAGAGCCTACAGGACAGACCCAAGTCACAAAGAACAAACAAGTCCCAAACCGTCAAAACAGTGGCAAGCGCAAAAACCTTCAAGGAGCCGCGCGCTTGCAGGCGTCAAAAGAGCAGCAGCCACCAAGCATAAAAGCATTGGGAAACCTGCAAGCCCTAAAGCAATGCCATGAAGATCCAAACTCTTGCAAAATCCTACAGTAAGCCACGAAGACAATGGCCAACCCCCATACTAACGCTGAACGAGGCGTCAGTGGCAAGTTGCGACTCCGGGGAAACCCTAAACCCTCAAAACTTGCACGGACTAGCTTTTAACCTTAATCTGGACTGAACACCCAAGCCTACAAGACCATTGTGGAAGTTGCACACCTTACATCCTGAAACAGCTTGCGAACCCTGAACGATAAACAGATTGGCAAGCCTAAACTGACTAAATTCGAACCGAAACTCGAACCCCAAAAATTACGGACAACCAAGCGGTCTAAAAGCCATTGTGACGAACTCACAAGCTGCATGCCCTAAATTCTGAAACAGCCGACGAACCTTGAACGATGAACAGCTGGTTAACCCGAAACCCTACCAGAAAAGACAAAGCAAGAAGCTAGAATCAGTGGCACGCCCGAAACCCTCAACAGAGTGGCAAAGACCCAAATCCAAACCCTGAAAGGAAACAAAGCAAGCGCGACACCAAACACCATGATACAAACCCTAAAATCGACAAGATCTGATGGCAAAACCCTGAACCCGAAAAGGAGCAGCAAACCCATACCGTCAAAAAGGTGGCAAACCTAAACCGTGCAAACATTGGCTCAATTTAAACCTGAAAAGCCATGATAAACCCTTCAGCTTGGAAGACCTTAGTGGCGAACCCCTGAACCATGACAGGAGTGCAAGCGATTAAACAAAAGACTGGCAACCCCTCAGCAATGAAATGACAAGCTGACCGTGAACCCTCCGAGCAGTGACAAAACCAACCGCCAAATGGATTCACGTGGCAAACGGAAACAAACAAGATGTTGCAAACATTACACGCCGAAAGGAGCGGCACAGCCCGAACCGCAAAAAAAACCGAAAACCTGAAGCCATCAAGACCCAAGTGTAAACAATGTTGGTAATCACAAACCTTGAAACAACAGAGACTAAATGCCAAACCCTTAAGCCAGAAGAAGTGGCGAGCCGCGCACCGCCGTCCAACGGTTGGCTACGCCACGAACACACATGCAAAACCTAAACCCGAGAAGCAATGGGACCCCACAGAGNAGTGGCGAGCCGCGCACCGCCGTCCAACGGTTGGCTACGCCACGAACACACATGCAAAACCTAAACCCGAGAAGCAATGGGACCCCACAGAGCCTACAAGACAGACCCAAAGTCGCAAAACCTATGCTTCAAAAGAACTGATAAGCCCCAGACCGTCAAAACGATGGCAAACGCAAAACCTTCAATCAGCCGTGCGCCTAAAACGCCAAAAGAGCAGCAACCACCAAGCATAAATAAAGCATCGGCAAATCCTGAAGCCTAGAACATCCAAAACATCGCAAATCTTAAGCCACGAAAAAACACATTCTAATTGCTAAGCAAGGCGTCACCTGAACAATAGACAGATTGGCAAACCCGAAGTCTTATAAGGAATGACACACCCGAGAGCCTAAGAGACGTAATCGGAAGTGCTAAGCACTGAACCCAGAATGGAGCGGCACGCCCTAAACCGTCAGCAGAATGACAAAAAAATGAAAGTTGCAACAGAGATCAACAAATATGTCAGAGAACAAACCATGAGACAGACCCTAAGAAGCGACAAGACTTGAGACTTGAGGGCCAAAAACCTAAACTTGAAAAGCCATGACAAGCCCTTCAGCTTGGAAGACCTTAGTGGCGAACCCCTGAACCATGACAGGAGTGGCAAGCGCAAAAACAGAAGACTGGCAACCCCTCAGCAATGAAATG
Organism: Symbiodinium sp. clade A Y106; assembly: GCA_003297005.1. NCBI lineage: Eukaryota > Dinophyceae > Suessiales > Symbiodiniaceae > Symbiodinium > Symbiodinium sp. clade A. The sequence goes on along the minus strand of BGNK01003375.1, from coordinate 20,096 downwards.
ACAAGCTGACCCTGAACCCTTCGAGCAGTGACAAAACCAACCGCCAATTGGATTCACGCGCCAAACCGAGAAAAAGATAATCTGGCAAAGACTAATACACTATTCAACACCGAAAGAAGCGACACACTCTGAACCGCCGACAAAACCTAACTGGCAAACCCTTCACCCGTCAAAACGAACAGTAGGCCCTAAACTGTTGAAAGAATGGCAAACGCAACTTCCCTAACCATCACCTGCGAACACTAACCCCTTAAAAGGAATAACAAATCCTCAACGCGCACCGTAAACCGTAGGAGGAGCAACAAACCCTGCAGCCGAAAGGACCACTGCAAACACTCAAGTGACAAACCTCAAACTCTGAAAAGACTGGCACACTTTAAATAAACTTCAAGCGAATGACAACCGGTAGATTCTGTTGGCTATCACCAGCCCTAAAACCTTAAAGCAACAGTGTTTAAGTGACAAACTTAAACTCCAAAAGGAGTGGCAAGCACTGCATCGTCCAAAGGTTGGCGAACCCTACGCCACGCACACACTTGCAAAACCTGAACCCGAAAAGCAATTGCAAACCATAAAGCCTACAAGTCAGACCCAAGCCACAAGACCTAAACCTCATAAAGAAGTGACAAGCCCGAGACCGTCAAAGCATTGTCAAAAACCAACCCTTCGAGGCGCCATGCGCCCAAAAGTGTCAGAAGAATGGCGAATTCGAGGATCCGAGGGCCTTATAACCTTGCCAATCCTATAGTAAGCCACGCATAGAATGGCAAACCTTCACCCCAAACGATAAACAAGGCGTCTGCGGTAAACTCGAAAGAAGCAACGGGAGCGAACCCTAAACTTTACATTTCAACCGATATTCGAATCCTAAACAAGACCATTGTTGTGGATTCCGAACCTCAACAGAACCCACCACCACGGAAACAAGGAACCGCCAAAAATGGATCCAAGTGGCAAACCCTTGACCTCGAAAGGAGCAGCACACCGTCAACCGGAGAAGCATGGCAAACACCGAAGCCTGCAGGACCTAAGTGGCAGACCTTCAACCGTTCAAAGGAACTGGTCAGCCCAAAATCACTGAAAGAATGGCAAGCGCAAATCCTGAACCCGAACCCCAACCTTTGGGGGAGCGACAAACCCTGCAGCCTGAAGGTCCACGTGCCAAAACTCAGCCCCGAAAAGAATGCAAAGCTCAAACCGTCAACAGTCCCAAACCTGTGATAAACCGAGTCCCTCACGGTAGTCACAAACCCTAAGCCTACAAGATTCGAACGGCAAACCAAAGAGGCAAACCCTACACCGTCCAAAGATTGGCACACCGTAAACCATGATAAAATTTGCGAAGCCGAAAAACCCGAAAAGCAATGGCAAGCCACAAGCCAACAAGACAGACCCCAGACTTAAAACATAAACCTCGCAAGAACAGACAAGCCCCCAGGCCGTCTAAACAGTAGCGGTGCACCTTAAACCTAAGTCACGAATAGAATGCCACACCCGCGCACTAGACCCTGACAGCAATGACAAAACAAAAAGCCGCAAAATCGGCAGTGGCAAACCCGACATAAGCAACAGCAAACCGCAAGGAGAGTGGCACGGTAAGACAACCAACAAAAACTGAACCATCAACAGGTTGGCAAGCCCTGGACCAAAAGCATCAAATACAGGGACGGTAGTGACAGGAAAAGCTTCCCCCGAACCCAACGAGCAATCAGAAAAACCAAGCGCTGAGTGGAAGCGAGCGGCAAACCGAAACAAAAAAGTGACAAGACCTAAACCGGCAGAAGACTTGCAGAGGCAAACCCGAAATTAAAAGGAGTGGCGAACCCGAATTAGTGAGTGAACCTAGACTACTCGGAAGTAGTGACAAGCCTTGTAGCTCAAACCTAGAGGTGGCAAACTTTAAACACCCAAACCTCAAGAAGGAGTGGGAAGAAGCATGACAAATCCTCGTTTCGCATAGTATTCAACCAACAGAAAGTTGATCGGGCTTTATGGGTTCGGCCAGACACCCAAAACCTGCACGTTAAAACACTTCATTGTTTCGGAAGGTTCAATTGAAGTGTCCACTGCTCGGCATCATGTGGGCTTTGCCGCGATTTTGACGTGGTGGATTGTGGATTGTGCTTGGGCACCAAACAGAGATGAGAGGCCAAGACCCAGCGACACGGACGAAACCGACGACAACACAACAGTAACAGTGCAGTGCAGACGCTTTGTGGCGACTGAAAGGACGAAAACGGCGGCAGCTCTCGACTCTCGGGCCAGGGCTTCGAGGAAACTGCGCAGATGTTGTCAGCAAACTGGGTGGAGGCGAATGGGTGGTCCTCCGTTTCTCATAAAGCCGGTGCAAAAAGAGTCTGACACTCATACGTCCTTGGGAAATCTGCCCAGCTTCACCGAGGCCTGCACGATACCCAAAAGGAGGCATCGAAGTTGCAGACATCATCACATGCACCGGAAAAGCGGTGCCTTGCCCGACTTCACGTCCACGGACCCAACAAATCGCAGCACCTCGTTTGCTTTCTCGGCCTCTTCCAGAAGGGCATCCATCCTCAGACATCGACGGCTTCCGAACGAAACTGAAGCTCAATCATATCTCCATTTTTGCATTGACTAGGGCACGCGCTCATCATCATAGGCTGTGAGCTCCTGCCAAGACACGCAGACGATCTTCCACCAGGGCCATGACCTCAAAGCCTTGGAGGCCTCCACGAAAGCATCTCCAAGCTTCTTGCCATCGGGCGCTTCCCAACTGACACCAGGCTGTACAAGTCTTGAGCCTAGCTTCCAGCACTGAAAACTCGAGCCTGAGAAGAACACACAAGCCTGAGGCGAGGGCTTCTGAAGCTTCTCCGGGACCAGAGACTTCACCTGCTTTGCTCTGCGCTGCAAACGGTTGGGAAACACCGTGGCGAGGCCAGTGCCGGGACATCATCGAGCTCGATCTTCAAGCCGATCTCTCGCGCAAGGATGGTCACCTGAGCAGGCACAGTTTCGCCGCTGCGACCAGGCAACCCGGCGGTGACTCATCGGCCTTGCGCTGAACGTCGGTTCCTCCCAGGTCATCTCGGGGATCGGGCCTGAGGCATCAAGAAAGAGCCAAAAGCTCACACAAGCGCCAGGCAAAGTCCCGGGCTCCGTGAAGCCCTTGTCCTTCGCCTCCTTCACCACTTCAGAGAACTTCACACCGGGCCTTAGGAGGCATTGCTACGCCGCTCCACAGCCTGCCTGCATCTCTCAGATCCAGGCTTCCACGTGTTAAAGATGTAGGACAGGGTGCCACTGAAGATGCCCTCAACCTAGGGTGCCGAGCCACATTGAGAACACATGAATAGATTCGCAAGCCGCTTCCCTGGCCAGAGCATCAAGAAACACAGAAAGAGAGGAACCAACGGGCTATGAGGTTCACGAGGTTGCCATGGAATGTGTGTCGAGCTTTGAACCATCCGGCCTTGGGCTCAGAAGCCTCATGACGTTAAGGTGTTCTCAAGATAAGGCTTGGTGCGAAGCGAAAGAGACGGAATTCTGGAGCTTCTGCTAGCATGCAACAACTCGCAAAAGGAGACCATGAATTGACAACCTCCCACGTGGCTCCAGCAAAAGGAGAAGACCAGGAGTGCGCCACAGAAATTCCAAAATCAATAGCCGGAGGCCCGAGCGGCTCTAGCGCCGAACTTAGATCCTCGTGGCACTTGATGTGACTGGTGTAAGTCGAAAGTAGTCGAAAAACATCTGAAGCGTTGCAAACAGCAATCACTTCGGGAGTGACAAGGGGCAGTGGAAACAGTGGAATTCCCCATCCAAGGCCCCAGTAAAGCTGGGCAGAGGCCCTCGCAGTATCTACCTCGTCGCCTGCTCTGAGCAACGCCTGAAGCGGACCCACAACGGGGAGCCCAGCACCGACCTGAGGTTCAAAGGCTGCGATGCCAGATTCGTTAGACTACTCCAGTGCGGGTCACGGACCGTTGCTTCGTACAAGAAGCGCGCGCCGCTCTTGCGAGATGCCTCCATAATCTTTTCCTGGCCAAGCGATGCAGACTGAGCAACACCGACCATCAGCCAATGATGCAGACTCAATGCGGTAGGAAGAACGATCCTACCCCGAATATCATCAACCACGGAGACCACAATTACCAAACACGATGTGTGCAACGACAGTTGCTGCCTCGATCGCGACGACAACGACAGTGGCTTAGCGGGCTATAGCACTTGTACGTGGAGTTCCGCTGCCAGATTTGCAGGTGGGGGCACCTTTGCCAGTGTACCTTATCCGACACTCGATCGGCTGCATGCAGGCGACGGACACCTCCACAAACGAGCGATACCATCCCCGTCGTCGCTGAGCTATATGCCTGAACCCTAAGCCCTAAATTGGCACTGCCACTGCTACCCTATGTGTCTAATGCGAAAGTCCGATCTGTAGGGCGGCTGATGCTGAGGGTGGCTTGCTCATCTCGCCCGCGGGGCTTCTGATGTTGACGAGCAAACCTTTCTGTTGCTGATAATGCGCTGCCTGAAACCTGCTGATGCTCAGCGTTGCTCATGCTGATGATGCTTTCCCTGAAGGCTGTTGGTTCTTGGGATTGCCTGCACGAGTGCCCTCTGATGCTGCTGATGCTCTCCTCGATCTGATGGCGCCCGAGGGCCTTCCGATGCTGACGACGCTTTCCCCGAAGTCGCTGCCAGGCAGAAACTTCACAGTTCTTTCTCCACACTCTGAGCTGCTCAGGTTGGCTGGGGATCTAGCTTCCGACATGCAGCAGTAACCTGCAAGAATTTCTGAAAGATCAAAACCCGATCGCCAACCGACGCAGACGATTTTCAATGTCGTCAGCGGACGGTTCGCAGACACCTTGGGGTCTATCTTCCTTTCGTTCATTGTGGGAGGCCTGCTTTGCGCGACAAGTTGCAAGCTGTCACACCGGCTGAACAGACACAGGCGCCTTACGCGAAGCATTACCTTCCTTGCTGGGTGAAGAGCACACAAGACCCAGGATCAGGATGGAACACACAGGCTGCCATAGGCTTATCACGAAAAAGGTGCCTGAGCCACCCTTCACAAGGAGTGGAGTCCTGAACTTGGCACCTTTCGACTGGCAATCCGGCTTGAGCAACAAGTTGAAATTTCCAGTGGGCAATTCCATACTGGACACCAACGGCGTATCTAGTAACTAGTTCAACTGTTCAACAATTCAACTGCAACAGCTGGGGCTGAACGGGAAAGCGGCAACACGAGCAAGGAGTTCGTAGCGTGGCATAGGCCCACTCCCTGCTCGCTTGTTGGGCGTTGCGACATCCGCGCCGGCCAACAGCCAGGCCTGCAATCAAAGCTAGACCACCAGACGAACCAACCAACCAGACATGAGCGAACTCCACAACTCGGTTGTCTGCCTCGTACATCTCGGCAGGTGCGTCGGACGCCTTGCGAGCGCTGCACTGCTTTCACGCCACGGAGGATGTCACAAGTCTCTCTGTCTGCACTCATGCGATTCAACCCGCTCCGAGACTGCCTGACCATGTCTCAAGCTTCTGAAACTCCAGCACATCCAGAAGCATTGTGCACAAAACATCTAAGAAATGCGCTGTGTTGTCCACAATCAATGCACGGCCGCCTCAAAGCAGAGCCGTACACAGCTCAAACTCAGAAGACAAAATGATTAGGGCTGCACACCGCCCTCCCAGGCCGAGACCACTTGCTGCGGCCAAGTCCACCACATGCTGGCCTGCAGGGCCCAAAACTCTACCAAGCAAACAAGCACAAAAGCGCTGCCGCTGCAGTGGGCCCAACCTAGCTTCTTCAAGTCTGCCGCCTCCTCCTGCGTTCCGTGCACCGATGTCGCAGCCAACAGTGGAATCCCCATGCCATGCCATGCCATGCCATGCCTGACTTTCCGGCCACTCCGTAAAGCTCGCGGTGCCAGCCGGCAGAAGAGCCATGGTCTCAGCGTGGGTGGCAGTGCAACGCTGAACAACTGTAACTGGGCGAGAGATGACAGCACCGAATTGATGCCAACATCCTGCGCGCGCACTTCCGGTGTTGCGAGATCACTGGATAGCGGTACAGATGCCCCATGATGCCTTACTTTCTTGGTGATACAGAGTTCCTTGTGGCAGTTAGGTGACGCACGGCACCGTCGGGGGTATGCGGTGGAGACCCTCCTCCACCATCATGTTTTCTTGACCTGAAGGTCCTGGAGATGTTTTCTTGGTGATACAGAGTTCCTTGTGGCAGTTAAGTGACGCACGGCAGCGTCGGGGGTATGCGGTGGAGACCCTCCTCCACCATCATGTTTTCTTACCTGAATTAAGGTCCTGGAGATGTTTCAAAGAGTTCCCCTTGTCCTTCTTTCAATGCACTTTGCCCCATTCTAGTTCACACGCCTGAAATCTGTGTTCTCCAATGCATCAATGTCATCTGCAGGCTAGGCTGCCAGGAACCGGCTCCCAGGGCAAAAGTCAGCCTGGCGAGTGAATGTGTGGCGACCGAATCTAGGCAGCCTCCTCTCTCAGGTGTAACTCCTTTGAGCTGCATGTAGCCAGAATCATCTTTGGGGCGGTGCACAGGTGCAAAGTGGACATGATCCACCAGGCCCTTGACGCCTACGGGAATCTGGCAGAAACCATAACATTTGGCTCCAGGCGCGAGAACGGGACACCGCGGCAATTTCGATGCGCACCTGCGGCGAAGGCATCATGAAGCTTCACATCCTGGCAGCTGGAATATACTGGCGGCGGGCTAGGGTACAGGCCCCGATCTCTTTCTCCAACTTGGGTGCCGCTGCACACATCTGTCCGACCAGCTCTTGCCCTTGCCAAGCGGACCATCTTTTAAGATCTTTTAAGCTACATGCCAATGCTTCTGGGACGACTCGTATCAGCCCCTGGCCCACAAGGCCATAGCCAACGAGACCCACCTCGAATTCGACACACAAGTTCCCGAAACCTTTGCAGCTGCAGGAAGAGAAAAACCACTGCCGTCGTCGAACGAAATTTAAAGCCGTGTCAGAAGTGAACCTCTTTGAACCTAGCACCAGGGATGCACAAAGAAGCACGAAGAGCATACAGAAAGCACAGGAAGCAGACGCGACTTGGTCTTCTTGCCGATCTCGGGGCCGCGCATGCAGCGTTGGCATGCCGGCCCCAGCAGCAGCAAAGCGAGCCACACCTGAGCGCTGGGCCCACTGGGCGTCGGGGAGAAGGAAGGTATGGGTTCTGATCTGTATTGAGACTTGCCCGCAGATNCCCCAGCAGCAGCAAAGCGAGCCACACCTGAGCGCTGGGCCCACTGGGCGTCGGGGAGAAGGAAGGTATGGGTTCTGATCTGTATTGAGACTTGCCCGCAGATCTTCGCCACACGAGGACGCGACGGCCCCGCAGGCTACACCGATGCGAGGTCGCCTTACTAGTGAACGGAATCACAGAGAAACGCCATGACTAACCGAAAGGAAATCCGTCGCTGGGATGACCAAATTCACAGGCTGCAAAAGGCTCCCTGTGCTGAACCCTTTGCTTGAGGCGCGGANAAGCACTTCCGGAGCGCTGCCAATGATCCACATGTCCCGACCCTCTTTCAGAGAAGCTCCGACGTCTCCAAGGTCTTGAAACTGCACTTGCTCCTTTGGGTGGAGAAGGACCTCGATCATATCCTCAGCATGGGCCCGCTGTCTCCTATCCCCAAAGCCCGCAAAGCCGTGACCACCGAAGCCCTTCTAGCTGTCGCAGAACAAACCACAGCAGATGCGGCCAGACCCTGGTGGGACCCTCTCTAAATCTCGGGGCCGCGCATGAAGCGTTGGCATGCCGGCCCCAGCAGCAGCAAAGCGAGCCACACCTGAGCGCTGGGCCCACTGGGCGTCGGGGAGAAGGAAGGTATGGGTTCTGATCTGTATTGAGACTTGCCCGCAGATNCCCCAGCAGCAGCAAAGCGAGCCACACCTGAGCGCTGGGCCCACTGGGCGTCGGGGAGAAGGAAGGTATGGGTTCTGATCTGTATTGAGACTTGCCCGCAGATCTTCGCCACACGAGGAGGCGACGGCCCCGCAGGCTACACCGATGCGAGGTCGCCTTACTACGGCTGATGGACAAAATCCTGCATGACCCTAAGGGCCCTAAACTATGGGAATTATGGTATATTCCTTATTATGGGTCATGCAGGATTTTGTCCATCAACCGTAGTGAACGGAATCACAGAGAAACGCCATGACTAACCGAAAGGAAATCCGTCGCTGGGATGACCAAATTCACAGGCTGCAAAAGGCTCCCTGTGCTGAACCCTTTGCTTGAGGCGCGGANTAGTGAACGGAATCACAGAGAAACGCCATGACTAACCGAAAGGAAATCCGTCGCTGGGATGACCAAATTCACAGGCTGCAAAAGGCTCCCTGTGCTGAACCCTTTGCTTGAGGCGCGGACGGGATGTATCCTGCGTGCGGAGGCCTGCGGCATGTCATGAAGGGGCAACGGATATCATGAATGCATGCGGCCCTCTTTCGTCCCAGACTGCCCCTGAGGATACCACGGCCAAGATCGCCGTCGCGGAAGCAGCTGCTGTCAACGCCTTCTGCCATCCCCGTGGGCGTGCGGACGTCCATGCGGGAACCACAACTACCAACATACCGCTAGCATCTGCTTTTCGAAGCGAACATGTGAAGCAGAACGGAGGCTCCAGTCAAGTCTGGGGCTGCTTCCCGTGCACCATGCGCAGGCGGCTCAAAGCAGCCAGCCTCGGGGTGCAGGCATCTCCGGAAAGGCGCGGCATGACCCTAAGCCCATCTGAGCCCCCGGGCCTTCTGCACCTTGGCTTGCGCTCCGAGGGCAGGCAAGCTCCGAGACGCCTGGATGTGCAGAAAAGGGCGCTTTGGGCCCCAGTGGCCAGGTCTCGCAGACAGCAGAAGACAACGCCAAGGAAGAAAACGAAAGACACACAATGAACTTCACAGACGGAGCTGGGAAGGCAGCCTACAAACACCTACCGTATTACTTCCATGCTGGGAAGCCATGCTTCGAATCTTCGAGGATATGAAGCTGCTTAGGGCCCTGGCCGTGAGCGGCACCGGGAGACGACTCAGGCAAGCCGGCCCCGCCATGCTCGCCACACTTACCATTTCTTCCCCCACAAACTCCCCTCTAGAAGGGGTTGAACGCTGAACGCTGCGGAGTTGCGGTGCCAGCCAGGCTGCATCAACAGCAAGCCTCCCAGTTCGAAGGGATTGGCATCACATACTGGCATGCTCGGATCGAACTTCATATAAAACCTTCTTAGGTTTTCAGCCTAGTACTCGAAGCTNCAGCCAGGCTGCATCAACAGCAAGCCTCCCAGTTCGAAGGGATTGGCATCACATACTGGCATGCTCGGATCGAACTTCATATAAAACCTTCTTAGGTTTTCAGCCTAGTACTCGAAGCTACCCGCAATCATGCTTTCTGCAGCAAGTCTTCCACTTGGTGCTTTGGGTTCAATGCCTTTGTCTTGGCCATAGGGGAGATCGAACTGAGGTCTTAGGCAATGGCAAGACATGGAAGTCAAGTCGGCTCTTGGCAGCTACCAGGCTACCAGCTCTTATCTAGCTTGCCAGGAGCTGATTGGCTGCTTATGAGCTGAGACTCACCAAGCTCCCACGCTCATTCCAAATAGTGTCGCATCTGGCTGCAGGTCGGAGCTATGTTGCACACCTGAAATGCAACACCACTAAGAAATTTCCGTGTTCGTTGAAGCCTTTTGCGCTCCGACACCAGATCAACCGAGCCATGCGTGAAGCAGAATTCCACTGCAGAAGCCAGATTGTGCAATCCATGGTTCGATCGTGTGAGAGCCTTTGACGCATGCGCCGACCAAACTGGACACCTCAGACAAAACGGATGCACTGCGTAGCTCAAACGACGCCCAACTGTGCGCAAAGAAGGCCAACACCATAGCCTGTTGCATATTCTCCAAGAAAAGAGGGGTAATACATATCACAGTGTATCCATCGTCCTTNGATGCACTGCGTAGCTCAAACGACGCCCAACTGTGCGCAAAGAAGGCCAACACCATAGCCTGTTGCATATTCTCCAAGAAAAGAGGGGTAATACATATCACAGTGTATCCATCGTCCTTGGTGGCCTGCGTGTTTCAAATGCTTGTAGATAAACAGTCCTGCGCAGGACGACTGTGCGTTGGACCGATCCTTCACCGAATTCTTCATGTCCGCAAATTCAGAGTCGAACTCTGACAGAAGCAGCTCTGGCGCAAAGAGACCCGGGTGCGCTCCCTCTCCAGATATGCGACCTGCATCCACGATCTCTTTCTCCAAAGCTTCATCCGAGGCAAGGATGGAGGAGAAGTGCTTCCCGGTGCTAATCGCCTGCGCGCCGGTCAGCGTGGCCATGTCGACTATGAGCTCTGCACCAAGGTTCTTCACCGCATGCGCTACACCATCGGCTAATACTAAACGACCCTCGGCATCCGTGTTATTGATTTCAGAAGTCAACCCGGAGTAGTGCAATATGATGTCATCGTTCAGGAACATGCCTGGGCCAATGCCATTCTCGGCGATACACAGCACGCAATGAAGCGGAGCTCCTGTTGGCAGTCCACCGCATTTGACTGCTGCCAACCAGGCACCGAAGACGCCTGCAGCGCCTCCCATATCGCGCTTCATGCCACACATGCCTTCGCGCGGCTTCAATGCTGCGCCTCCCGTGTCATAGGTGATGCCTTTGCCGACAAGCGCCACACCGACTGGACCGCCGTCTGCCGACATGCCGCTGGGGTTATGCGTGAGCACTATGAGGCAAGGAGGTCTCTGATCAGCACTTTTGCCCACATTCCAAAGGCCCCCGTATCCCTTGTCTCGAAGCTCTGTTCCTTCGATGACATGTGCTGTCACCTTGTCCAGGCCTTTCGTTGCTGCTAGCACGAACTCCTTCAAAGTCGCGGGCTGAATGAAGTTCGGCGGCATGTCTACCAGCCCCTGTGCAAGACGAATCGCCGCGGCCATGTGATTCAACTTCGCTAGCAATGGTCCCGGTGCTGCACCATAGAAGCGCACTGTCGCATCTGCCGGGCTCGGCATGTCAGCTTTGCTTGCAAAGGGTGGCAAGCAACGAGCTACTGCAAGACCCGTCGCTAGGCGATTTTCCTCCGTAACTGCTATCACAATGTCCTTGCCACGGATCTTGCCTTGCAGATGTTTCGCAATAACGTCAGGCCGGGCTTTGCACACCACGCGGCTCTGCGCTGGGGGAACTGCAAGCAAGGTCACTGTGCGGAGCTCTTCACCGACCAAGAAAGTAGCCACCTTCGTGGAACCATTGTTTTCAACCTTTTTGGCCACTGCTTCGGCAGCTGCAGCAAGAACTGGCACCTTCAATGCTTCAGCGATGTCCTTGGCGACTTCAAGCACTTCCGGAGCGCTGCCAATGATCCACATGTCCCGACCCTCTTTCAGAGAAGCTCCGACGTCTCCAAGGTCTTGAAACTGCACTTGCTCCTTTGGGTGGAGAAGGACCTCGATCANAAGCACTTCCGGAGCGCTGCCAATGATCCACATGTCCCGACCCTCTTTCAGAGAAGCTCCGACGTCTCCAAGGTCTTGAAACTGCACTTGCTCCTTTGGGTGGAGAAGGACCTCGATCACACCCTCGGCGTCATCCGGCCGCACTTTCCTGATGGCCTGAGCCATTGCAAACCCAAGCGCAGGCGGAGTCTGAGCACGACAAACGGCTACAGCCAAAACACCAATCGACTCTGCTGTCATGGAGCCTTCGAATGACTATAAACAGTGTTGTCAACCGCCTCGTTTTCATCCGATACATGCCTCTGCCCATAAAATGATGCACCCACCTAGCCCGCCATCTAGTATACACAAACATCAAGCTTGCTCCCATCTACCAAGCCAACAACTTAAATTGAACGCAAGCATTTGGTAGGAAAATGCCACCAGAATCAATACAGGTAGAGCTGGCATATTTTGATCTGCTTGCCTATAGGAATTATAATCCGAGGCAGATGGCAAAGCCAGAGTCCAGCATGCTGTTAGCTTCCATGATGCCACAGTCAGTCGGTACAGAGGCAAAGTCGGAGCCGACACTCCACCCCACTCGTTCGGCACATCAATGCACTTTGGCATGTGTCGCACAGGCATGCTTTGTGGATGCACCAGCGAGCATGCAGCTCTGGAAATCTGCCGAACACACATTAACCCGGTGCATCACGTGGTTGCCAAGATCCGTCACTGCTCGTCGGAAAGAGGCACGCCGGCACCTGCGCAGTAAATCCGGCACTGTGTCAAGGAAGGAAACCTGTGCGACACCCGGTGACCCCCAACGGCCCTGCGGTAAACTGACAAATTGTAAAGGAGGCCAGGGCCTTCGATGAGAGGGGTCCGAAGCACAATGGCAAAGTCTTTGTGCTTTAGTTAGGAGATTCAACTTGGAATCTCGCTGGCCCGAAATTTCGAAGGAAACCTGGGACAACCCAAGCTCCATGCATGTCTGCTAATGAGGCTCCTGGACCTCTGCAGAGAGCTTTGCCGACAGTGTAGCACACTTGCAGCGGTGCACGGCGCGGATGCGGTACGTACGGACTTCTCTCTCGCACAGATCCCGCCCCACCAGACTGCACTTTGGGATGCTTCGGGCTTGCCGGTCCGAAAGAAGAGATGAGGCAATTTAAAACCAACCAGACTTGCAGTCTCATTGTTTGAAAGCGCGGAGTCTAGTTTATTCGGGACAGATGCATGTTGGTTGTATACGCCACGCCGTGCCCAAATATGCAGCGACTCTGGACAACCGGACTCAGCACACTGCACCCTGGCGTTTGCTCAGGCACGAGGTGGCAGCAAGCAAGGCACGATGCTGGCGATTGTCCGGGATCTTCCTCTCACCGCCCTGCGTGTTCGCAGAGCTATCGGAGCTCGGGACGACAGGCAAGCACCCAGGCGTCTGCGTCTAAGTGGCGAATCGACAGCCAGTCGGGATACCTTCGGCGACCCTGCCTCGCGCTGCGCACTGGTGGTACAGCTGCTTGGGCAGGCAGCACTCTCGCTCCCTCAATGTTGCACCTAACCGACGGTGCAAAGCTCCAGTTGCAGCTGGCAAGGCTGGCTGAGCCCACTCTCCAGGGCAAGTTACCTCCGGTCCCAAAGCAGAGGCGAGACCCTTTCAAGGATCCAGACTACGGGGGTCACCGCGTGGGCGTTGGAGATCAGCACACCTTTCAGCTTGCGAAGTGGCGGAATTCGGCTCAAACGTCATCCGGCATTCCTGCTCAGGGATTGCAGAGCTTTATCTTGCCTGGAGATGGGACAGTCAGGCAAGAAGGACTTCGCGACCTGTTCTTTCGACAACGACAGATCGCTCTCACACCTCGACACACTGCCGGGAACCCAATCTCACTTCTTCGCTCCTGCTGGGTGCTTTCAAGGCAAGCCTCACTGCGAGGAAAACCTTCCGACGCTCCGTAACGCAGCTCCCACTTTTGCTACACCTCCTAAGTCATTTCACAAAGTCGGACTAGTCTCAAGCTCAACAGGGTCTTCTTTCCCCGCTGATCATCCCAAGCCCGTTCCCTTGGCTGTGGTTTCGCTAGATAGTAGGTAGGGACAGTGGGAATCTCGTTAATCCATTCATGCGCATCACTAATTAGATGACGAGGCATTTGGCTACCTTAAGAGAGTCGGAGTTACTGAAGCTGAGGGTGGTCCTTGTTAGTGCACTCTCCTTCAGCTCTCGGAGCAGTGTGGGATGCACGGTGTTTCTGCAAGGCTACCACGGCGTGCGAAACAAGTTGATGCAGGCCATCCTTGAAGCAGCTGCTTCTAACTGTCTGAACTGCTGTCGGAGCATGCCTTTGAGCTTAACCGATTGGCACAGCGTGATTCTCGCCGGAGGCGTTACAGAGAATGATGCTGTGGTGACGGATGCCTTTTCGGCAGTCGGAAGGCCTTACCTGGGCGAACCTCCATGAGGTCCTGCCGGGTCATGCCACGGCAATTGGAGCACCTGGCAAGTCTCGGTTCAGGCCTCCACTCTGGCTGCATGAAACTCCTGAAGCCGGGAGCAGGTCCGCAGACCTTCCGTGCACGAAGAACTACACTGCAGCGAGAACTTGGCGATGTGCAAGATGGAAATACTATCCCCCAATGCTTAAGAGGGGGGGTGCTTGAAACATGCCGAAGGCATTTTCGGACGTCTCCATCTGCTTTACACAGCCAGCCGAGGTATCAGGATCTGCGGCAAGGATACAGGGCCACTTCGTGCTGTGATGCCCATCGAAACATCGCCCTCAAACATGCTTTCCAGCGATTTGACGGCATTCTGCATGCAGGTCCGCCAAGAAGCAAAACATGGTGCAAGAATGAACGGCCCCCCTTATTTCGACGTCAGGAGGCTTGATTACAAGGGCTGTTTACGAGTTTCCTCGAAACGCTTTACTTGCTTCATTTTTGGTGCAAACTAGACAGGAGACAGGGCAGAGACGACCAGCAAGGGCACAGGAGTGCTGTCCGCGACGGAGCAGATGCAGACGTCTGCCAGGAAGTGATGTTCTTAATATTTTAATTGGGCTTACAAAGGCTTACAGGGCTTCAACCTGCAGGTTGATTTGACTGGCAGCTAGCAATTGTCATCCTCTTCGCACGACCCTCTGTGCCGTGAAGCACGTGAGCCATTTACATGGGATTACCTTCCATCGACGTGCTCGGCTCATGGATTATCCCTGCTTTCCACTGCTTTGAACCACCTCAAAACCTCATCAACAGATCCTTTTATTAAGGCTTTGAGGGCCGCTAGATTGCCTAGCTTCACAGGGCGAGTCCTTGCTTAGAGCTCTGTGCCGAGGGCTTCGCAAGAGACCCTAAACCCATCCATGATCGCATCTCCGGCAATGCCTGAGCCGATTCGCACCTTCGGCCGATCCCATTCGCGGAGCTCATTTCCAACCCAAGTTGCGAGCCTTTTGAAAGCTGATACCTGCAGCTACCGCAGCAGGACCCTCCTGGAAGCTGTCTCCCTCGAACTGCGAGCAACAGCACACAGAGCTTCGAGGGGCAAGCCTTTGTCATGCTGGGAGGATTCCTGTGGGCTGGCTTTTTCAAGCGGATGAGGTTCTGGCTAACATGCCTCCACCCTCCAGAGAAGCTACGAAGCATCCGAACAGCTATCAGAAAATACAAGGAAGTAAAGGCAATTAACAAAGCACTTGCCACAACTTCCCGACAGGGTTCGCATCAGCGGGTGCTTCCTCGGAATGCCAATCAGACGGGCCTTCACAATCTTTGGCTTCACGTGGGACCCTCTTGCAAGATGCATCCTCTTTCTCTCCCATTGAAGACGGGGGAGTCCAAATCACCAGTTTGGCAGCCTAGTGCCGAACGCGGACAACACAGAGACCAGCTGAGCTGCGGGGATCCGAGAATCTATGTGTGGATTGACCATATTCGGGCCCATCGGATGTCGTCTTCCGGAAACATGACTGATTGATCGCCTGTGAAGCGAGCACGCTTGCGAAGCAGGGCACTGATAGCCGCACTGCACTTACCATGCAGCGCTGCCTCTGACACTCTGTGACGATGCACATTAGAAGTAGCAATGCACTGCACGTAACACCACACGAACTGCTGACATGCACGATGATGAATTTGACGAGCGTGACTTCAGGCTGCACCCGTTATTTCGAGGGTCTATCAGCGGACAATCCAGGAGGACAGCTGCCTCAGTCACACCGCACATCATCAAAATCAAAATCTGAATAAACAAGTTGCACTTCTCTCATGCACTGCTGTGAGGAATGGAGCTCATGGTGCCCTGCCTGGGCAACAGCCGTGAAACAGCATGCAAAATGAGCAGAGGGACCAAAGAGGCTTCGCAAGGTGTAGCTGCGTGGTAGCTTTCATTATTATGGGCTCATCGCCCAGGGCTGTCTCAACCCTCGGTGCAATGCCGTGCGGCCATCCGGGTTTGTGTCATGCTGCGCGGCAGCAGAGCTACAGAAGAATCTGGTACCAGGTTATGACAAGTCCTTCTGTTTGCGCGAGATTCTCGCCGCAGTGTCGGGACCGGACCCTGCACATCGTCAAACTGCCTGCCGACTTCAAAACACGGGAGGGTGTCTGCATTTGCAAGACGTGCGGCCAGACATCGCGCCTAGATAGCTAAATTCAAAACCCCTAATCGTTACGGGACCTCTACACGGACATTCAAGCCAATTCAGGCGGGGACTCAAAACAAATCTGCAGCATCCTCGCGCCGGCAAACCCATGCGCAAAAGTGCTCAGCAAACAGAAGGACCTTAAGCACTCCGAAACCCTCTGCGCACCCCAAATCGCGGAACGGCCCCGGAACGTCGGTGGCCTCTCAGACTGACAGTGCCAATGCCGTGCCAGGAGACCAAGCTAGGCGCTATGTGACGCCTGAGAAATCCCGACATACCCTACGGCGTGTGCACCTGAACCAAAATCCCCAAAGACAATGGAGCTTCTGCGACAGAGTTGGCATTAGTCTAGTTTGTGAACTCTTTCGTATTTATGCCTGTTTCCACTTACATCATAGGACAGTATCCGGAGGGACCTCGGCCAGGCATCTGCAACTGTGAGAAGCTAGCCGCGGTTTGCTTGCCCGTCGTGTCCTTCTGCGAAGCAATGAGCCCGGGCTGCATGTGGGCCACTGCTGCAGCATGCCGTTCACCAAGGGCCTGCGTTAGCGACAGGAACTTCCATCACATCCTCGGCCGAGCTACGAAACATGAGCGTGACCAAAAAAGGCTTCGGGCAATATTTTGTTACTGGTAAAAATCTCGAAATGCTCCCGTACCAGATGATGGCTGAGCTGCTTCATCGTGCCATTTTGCAAGTCGTGGACATTCCACACCTCGTTCAGGTCACTCTGCGAGATTCCATGTCTCGATGCATGCACGAGCCTCGAGCAGAAAATGCTCGCAACGACGGGAAGCCGCAGCCCGAGCCGGCCCAGCACGAACAAGGCCATGGCACTGGTAGCCTCCCTTCGACTGTCAGCCTTGATTTTGAGCCACCCATCCGGGATTGACAATCAAACTTAGTCCAACTGACTCCTTTTCACTGGCCTCGCTGTCTGTTGGCTTGCGAGTTGCTTCGAAATTGCAAAACCAAATGACCAAGCCTATATTACATGGGCATTCCACGGAAACAACAAATAATTCCGAATCATTGGCAATCAGATAATTCGAAAACAACTTATGAGCATTCCAATCAAAATATAACACGTAACACATGAAACCAATCGAATGTTTATATCAAGCTGCTGCTGCCGTTAATGCTAACCCTCCTACCAGTGCCATTTCTTCCTACCACTGTCGTTTCTTTCGCTTCTTGCTCGCCATGTTCTAACGTAGAGCCATGGTGCCCTTCCCGAAATCTGCACCCGGTTCTGTTCGCTGCCCACGAATGCCCACAATCCATGTTCCAGCAAGACTCTGAAGGGAGAGGGCCGCGAAACCGGCAGCTTTACGCACGCAAATCCTAGCCGCCGTCTGACCGGTCGCCCCGGCGCTTGTTGTGGCAGCACATGCAAAGCCGTTCCTGCTGCCAGCTCGATCGTCGGATCGGTGAAGCCCCCAACAACTCTGAGAAAATGAACGCTCTTCTGCACGATGCCATGCACATCCACGCGTCGTTTCGAAAAGCTGCAACCAAAAGCAATTGGAAATCAATGCTCAGCCCATGCGGAAACGATTAGACAAGCTGGTAATGGATACAGGCGTTCGAGGCGGGAAAGCTTGCTACACGCCTGGTCGGCCTTTTCGAGAATGCACGGACACCAAGTTTCTCTGTGGGACGTTTGCACAGGGACGTTTCTTTGAAGTATTTCAGAGTGTAGTAGATGTGTTTTATAAGTCCGTAGCGGAAGGGGGGCCTTGAGAAGGGGGGACCTTGGGCGGGCTGGGGGGGGTGAAAGGTTGAAAGGTTGAGAAGAGGCTTGAAGGGGGCTTGAGAAGGGGGGGTTCCGAAGGGGGCTTCAAGCCCCTTTTCAAGCCCGCTTGAAGCCCCCTTCAGAAGCTCTCCCTTCTGAAGCCCTCAAAGCCAGGCCCTTATGGCCCTGTGGCGCTCTCTGAAACCTCCCTAGTCACCGACTTCCTATGTAACAGTTCTAGCGGCTCGCTGCCTGACAGTTCTCGAAAGCGACATCTCGCTGTTTAACAGTTCTGAAAGCGCGAACTGGCTGCCGAACAGCTCCGGAAGCGCGCTGACTCGCTGCCAAACAGTTCTCGACCTTCGCGCACCCTCAGACAGTGCCAAACTCGGCGCTGAACCTCCGCGTGCTCGCTTTTGAACCCTCGCCCGGAGCGCTTCAATGAGAGAGTTGCCAGACCTACGTCTGCCTTGTGTCGGTTTGTCCCTAGCTTGAACTTTGGACAAGGCAGTTCCGCACCAAGTCTGGGATTCGCGTTGGCTGTGGAGCGCTTCCTGCCACACGAGGGTCACTCGGCACCCGTTTGAGCCTATGCGAGGAAGACGATGAGGCTACTGCCGAGAGGGCTGGTGCGGCTTGGATGAGGCAACAAAGGCAGCGTCGATCTTCCGAGAGGAAGCGAGTCGCATTACATCGCGATAATGCTCGTTTACGTGGGCGACGTGCGCTTCGGAACTGTTCGGTGGCAGTTCGGAAACTGCTGCTGAGCAGCTGCAAGATCAATGCCTGAGCTACGGCGGAATCGACAAGCCCTGTCGGAGGCTGGTCCCCCCGCCCGGGGTTTAACCCAGGTTTGAACCTGGGTTCGGCCCCCCCTTAGAAAGGGGGGGGTCTAAGCAACAACAACCCAGGGAACCCAGGTTTGGAACCTGGGTTTAACCTGGGTTGGAACCTGGGGTTAAACCTAGGTTCAAACCTGGGTTCAACCCCGGGTGTAACCCAGGTTCAAACCCAGGTTCGAACCCACGTTTCAAACTCGGGTTCGAACCCAGATTCAGAACCAAGGCGGGCTTAAGGGCGGGCTCAAGGGCTTTACGTGCACATGGGTTCGAGCCTGGGTTCCAAACCTGGGCTCTTGTGGCGGGCAGCAACTCGCAGATTGCACAGCTCAGAAGCAGTTAGGCGACCCCCTCACCAAGCGCCGCTCGCCCAGGTTGCCTGAACGTCGCTCCCTCCCGTTTTCCGCAATTGGAAGTTTGCGATTCATGTGATTTATCTAGGAGCTACCCGGTGCTGGGGCTCCTACCTTCGCACCACCAACTGTTGCAGCCCAGGCCTCGCGTTTAGAGCCGCAGACGCGACTGTCCGCGAACATCGGCTTCAGCAAGTGCACGGACCTCAGTCGATCAATTTACACGGACTCTTGTATTGAGGAGGTTGAGCCAAGAGACGGCAGCGCACGAAGGTCACCGACAAGCACTTGTAGACGGGCTNTTCAGCAAGTGCACGGACCTCAGTCGATCAATTTACACGGACTCTTGTATTGAGGAGGTTGAGCCAAGAGACGGCAGCGCACGAAGGTCACCGACAAGCACTTGTAGACGGGCTCGTCCCCGATTAAAAGGACTTCATCCTTGAAGATAGCATACTCGCCTAGGCGGGACCGCACTACCTGTACGTCCTGTTTCGAACCTCCAGGCGGGGTTCGATGACAGACTTGTTATTGTCACGGTGCCTCCACCATCTCGGCCCCACTTTTCCGTGGCTGCTCGTAAAGCCACGTCGGCGATGCGGTGCCGTGGTCTAGCCTGCGCAAACACTGCTGCTGGCCACGCATCGCAGACTTCTACATATGTCCGAGAGGCCTCTACGTCGATTTTGGTCCCGTCCAAGAAATGCACCTCCACGACGAACGGTTTCTTCTTCTGAACGGCTCGCCTCCACGGGGCGCGGGAGCTAGGCTTTCGCAGACCACGTCCCCTATGAGCGAGGCTTCGGCTTTGGCAGCTGTAGCGACGACTGCAAGGTTTTCGGAGGCATGCCTTGGCCGCCGATGTGCTAGCTGTACCACCCGCCGAACACTAGTACGTGTCTCAGCAGTTCAGTGACACGTCTGTCGTGTGGTACCAAAACTTAATCATAGAAATCGGAGGAACCTTTCACATGTGAAATACAAGCTATCTCGGAAAGTAATCAATCCAATATCTTTCCGGAATATATAAAAATTC